>JAOBYJ020003313.1:3792-18062 GCA_025403565.2 Palythoa heliodiscus
CTGTAACACTCTGGTTTTATGGGATGGGGTGATTGGCCCAAGCCCAACTCCCAACCTGGAGGGCCAGTGGTTTCTGTAACACTCTGGTTTTATGGGATGGGGTGATTGGCCCAAGCCCAACCCCCAACCTGGACGGCCAGTGGTTTCTGTAACACTCTGGTTTTATGGGATGGGGTGATTGGCCCAAGCCCAACTCCCAACCTGGAGGGCCAGTGGTTTCTGTAGGGGTTTTCCTTCCCTTAGCACATGGGCAAGTGTGTGTGGCCCTATGTGTCCAAGGGCATGATGAGGATGAATGATGATGATTTGATTTGCTTTGGTTCTACCCATGCAAGGTCCTTGAACACACTTTTAATTTCCGATTACTTCCAGTTTTAGAGGGCTAAAAATTCCAGTTCTCAAGGGCATGCCCCAAGAACTCCTTAGAAGCTAAAATCTCTGGCATTTTTCCATTTCACTGTCTCCTTCCCCTAGAATTTGAAAGTCATGATTGTACAATCTCAATCTGAATCCTGTTGGAATTCATTTAATGATTACACAGCCAAGCCAAGATTATAACTTTCCCAGTTTAATACACACCTGCTTACAATCCTGTCAAAACAATCAGTAGCACTTCACTATCAAGTTGTTACAACTAAATTAGATTATATATATAATTATTGTAATTAAAGCTGTTTGACATTTTTAAGTGCCATTGGTTTTTATTAACATAAGCCCTTTCAGGAAGGCCTGAAGCCTGGTTGATATATGGCTCAAATTTCTAATAATCAAGTAACCACAACTGTCATAAAATGGAATCTGCATTGGTGTTTATATAGAAATAGTTTGATAAATTTTAAAGTTTTACACCGTGGAAAAAATTGTTTGTGGCTGACGTTTCGGACTATCGTTCTTTGTTAGAGTGAAGCAACCACAACCCCACTATTATACAATTATTATACAGAATCTCACTTGATGTGCTCTTCATTTCGTGACCTGTTGACTGATTAAACAAACTGTTCTGGTTGTTTCTCTCATAGAGGGGTTGAACCACCTTACCCATTTCAACCTGAACAGTTGTAAATATGTGACGGACCTGAGCAAACTTCTCCCAGTTAAAGACACGCTAACAGAACTTGATGTGGGTAACTGTATTGGTTTCTCGGATATCTTCCCTCTTCATCAGTTTAAGTAAGTGATTTTATTGTTGAAGTAAAGTTCACAGTCTTTTTTACAATGTCTTTACCACATGGTACAGCAACCAATTGGTTGAAGAATGACTGATTAGTACTGTGATGTTTTTATACTTGAACACAGTAGATATGTCATGAGTTAAAAGGCAGATAATTTACATAATTTTGATGCAAACAACAAATTACAGTTCTTGGACACACTTGGCAAGCACCTGATTTTAGTCCTGACTGTTTTTCCCAGATACAAGCCCCTTGAGACAAGGTCAGTTTGGAGCCAGAAACAAATTAGCTTGGTTCAGATATTCCTGGGGAGGTGATGCACACAAAAAGCCCGCCTATTTTTGATTGCTGTTTTCCAGTGCTATTTCAAGAGTATCTAATTGAAAACTAACATTGATAAAATAATGACAACCACTTTGACTTTGTTGTTGGTGATCCCAGAGCCAACTGGTCTGCCTCCTGCCAGTTGTGGTTATTTGTTTTGTGTCTTTATCTATCAGTTGATTAAACAAGATATAGTGGCTTTGGGCAGTGGGAGACATTTGCCCAACATAGTTTTGTTGATTGTTTTGTTTATGGTTTTCAGCTATTTCTAAAAAGGTTAACAACTGCAAAAGTCTATACTGTGACCGAAAGGAACTCTGGGTAGAATAAAAAATGAGCAGTAGTTAGATATAAAATTATTATATTGTAATGATGAAGGTAGTGATTAATTAATGGTGATGACAATAATCATAAAATAATAACACAGTAGATCGACTAAGCACGTGTATGCTGCTCTACACAACAGTGACTGTGACAGTGAATTTTTGGTTCTCAAATCGATTAAAAATGGAGAAACAAATTAATTTTCATTCAAAAGTATTAAAACCTAGCAAGCAGGGGTACGATGTTTTCCACCAGAGGATTTCCACATTTTGACAATGATAATGGCCTGGAAATGGCCACTTTTTTAACTCCCATAATTCCTTTCAGTCATGCTATTAACCAGTGTAGATGTCAATCTTTAAATATAGCTGTGATTTTTATATTATTTATGAATAATATTCAGGGTTCATATGCCACCAGGAAAACCTGGAATTCCTTAAATTTCATGATTTTTCATTCCAGGCCTGGGATTCCTTGAAAAATGGGTTTTTTAGAGCAACCTGGAAAAATCCTTGAATTTTGAGTTTGCAGCCCGCTTGTAGTGTAATTTGTGTCAGTAGAATCATTTTTAGACATAACTTTTGTTCTTTATGTAATACAAGCTTTCAATTGTGAAATACATTCTGACTTCAGAGTAGTGTTGCCGTACACACTCCACCCCTGTCCTGATCTAAAGATACCTTGAAAAAGTTTGGCACACTTGGAAATTACCTGGAAGTCCTGGAATTTTACTTTGAACAAAAGGGAAGAACCCTGTATATTAATTTACAGTGCTAACAGATAATAAAAATAATTGATGATCTGAGTTAACATCACTAAGTACAAACTAAAAATATGTTGTGTTTGAACTTGTTTCATTTGGGGAGTCAGGTTGGCCAAGTGGTCATCAGTTGCGCCTCCCACCTCTCCAACTTGGGATCCAAAATTCCTGGGCTACAAACATGGGCTAAGATTTGTCAATATCAGTCTGACTCCAAGGGGTTTTCTCCAGGTACTCTGGTTTTCCTTGTACATGGGCTGTGATTTGTCAATCTCAATCTGACTCTGAGGGTTTTTCTCCAGGTACTCTGGTTTTCCCTGCACATGGGTAGAGATTTGTCAATCTAAATCTGACTCCAAGGGTTTTTCTCCAGGTACTCTGACTGGTTTTCCCTGCACGTGAGTAGAGATTTGTCAATCTCAATCTGACTCAAAGGGTTTTCCTCCAGGTACACCAGTTTTCCTCCCTCTGCAAATTCGACTTTTATGCAAAGACCTGAGCTTTTGTTATTTTTTTATGAGTGATTAAACATTAGCCTCTGGCTAGGAAGAATGAGCAGCTACTTCCTTTGTAATAATGACATTAAATAAACTATTTATTTTTTATTTTATTTATTTATAGGACGTTGAAGAAATTAAACCTTGTTGGATGTACAAGAATCAAGGATCGTCAAACAGAGATTATCTCATTACAAAAACAACTTCCTCGATGTGTCATTGATTCTTAGTAAAATGGGAACAGCTGGAGGATTTTCACCCACAACTTAATACAGAGCTTGGACTTTGTTCAAATAAAACTATATGTTTATGTAGATAACAGCTATAAGCTTGTTATGTTTTTGTGCCAAATGAAAATTGACTGTCTGTATTGGGCTTGTACATAACTTTGGAGACTATTTCCAAATGAAAAAAAATGGATTTTTTTTTGTATATAATGGGTGACTGGATGAACCTAGCCACAAATAAAGCAAAAAATTTTCTAATCAGTTGTCCCCTCCTTACTGCTGAAGTGCCCTCAAACAAAACTCAAAAAAAGGAAATTTGGATTTTTGATCATAGCAGCACTCTTACACATATGAGAGCACAATATTGGAAAGTTTTTCTGCATAATAACAAAGAAAAAGAATTGAAATTGCCATCTGTAAAATTGTTAATTATTCTTCAACCCTAATTGAAAAAATAGCATTAATTGTAAAACACTAATCAATGTCGAATAATTTGGTTTACTAGCCACATAAGACAAAGAAACAATATAAAAATAGATCTGCTTGAATGATAATGAAGATTCACTTCAAGTATTACTTTACTAAAAATAACAAATCTTGATTATACTTCCAGGAATGTCTTAAAAATATCAGCTGTTCCCTTTCTTCACAGGAAAAGTTATGGAATTTCTGATTGTCAAAAGAGTCTAACCCAGTTTTCGAGCAGGTTAAGTTAATAAAAAACTAAAAACTCTAGAATGCTTTCAATTTACCTTAGTCACAGTTTGATATTAGTCTTTAACATGCCCTCTTCACAGTTCCACAGTCAATCATTAATTCAAGTATTTTGTTGAAAACTTATGTAATCTTTTGTATTACTAATAAATGTTATCATTTGATTGGAATTTTTACTTCTTTCTGATTGGTTCGGGCCCATTACATGACCTACAAATAAGCTAAAAATTTTACATTTATTTAGCCTAATGGCCCATTGGACCCAGGGCTTATCTCTGGTTTCTGTAGTGTTAAGTGGACGGGACACTAATCTATTGCAGGTTTGACCTACAAATAACTACCTACAAAATAATATGATAATGCACATACACGTTACCATCTGGCAGATTTTAGCTGCAAATATGACACTGCTTACGCACAGATTAAACCTGGAAGTTTACAGAAAAAAATTCTTGTTGATAAGTGAAGAATACCAACTGTGATAATAAGGTAACATGCACTATCGCTTGTTCCTTCCCACAGAAAATAGAAAAAGCAAATTCAGTGATTAAATGATAAAATGATTATTAAACTTTATAATCACAAAATATCATGATTTGTCAGTCTTGCAAATTACTACCTACCTCTGCCCTTGGCCTTGGCAAGTAATGAATCTGCTCAGTGCTGACAAACCATGTTATTTTGCTCAACCTTGTTCAATAATTGTTTATTATTTTGCTTTTGTTGGACGTATCTTCTCCTAAAATGCAACTCTTTGAATGTGCTTGCATCTTATTCATGTTTTATTGATGTTCAGTAACAACTTAATGGATAAAATAATAAAATCACAAAGCTATGTTAACTTTGCTAGAATCGGGTTAGGATCTTTTCTCTCAATTTATTCCTCAGGTCTAACATCCCTGCAATGTCCTTGCAAACTAGAATGTCTGCCATTGAGTATCTGGTCTTGGTGTAAGGAGAGCAGATATAGAGGGCTCGTCGGTCCCGTTTCTTCAATGCATGGATAATACTCACTGTGTGTAGAACAGATTCTTCTTGACTCTCAAATATGCAAAACAGCTTTGCATGCCACAGGCTGACCATATTCCAAGAAGTCTTCAACAAAAAAATGTTAAAATGTTCCTTTAATCAACAGCACTGTCAAATGGGTAGAACTTTTTAAAAATACTGTCAATAATGACTGTTAGAAAATAATTCAAAAGGAGATCATTGTAAATTATGGATACTTTGAGCTCTGAAGAATACATTTTACTCCTACAAGCAAGAAGAAAAAACAAATTTATATGTACTGCACAGTGGCAGAGACTCTTGAGATTTCATGCACCAAAAAAATAGCTGTCCATCTAGTATTCTTGGGTTTCACCCCAAGAGATGCAAGAGACAAAAGACGAAGCAGCCATGTTGGTGCCCTAAACAAAACAAATCATCAAAATTCTTTTGTTTAAGGGCACCAATATAGCAATACTTGTAAGCTTTCTTCAAAAAGTGGAGATAAACTATACACTAACCTGAATAACTTTATTAACATAATCATTACAAACCTGAGAAACTTCACACAAATCCATTACAACATCCAGAGGGACACCAAAGTATTTCAGTTCTCCAAGCTTTGATTCTGATGCCACTTTCTTCAAGTTGTCATCTATACCAAATCCAACAGTGACAAACAATTCCCTCCGACCTGCCACCTTCACAGTTACTGTGTGCAGAAATGTACAGGACGGCACTTCTGTTCCTTTTGGAAGATGAACATTGCTAAGAATAGAGTTATCTCCTATGACTGCATTCTGGCCAATATCACAATACTCTAGCACACACGCATCACCAATTGATACAGGAGTTGACAAAAAGCAGTGCAGACAACACTTATTTTTTCCAAAAAAGCAAGCTGCATTAGAGTCTTCAATCTGTGGGTCCCCTGTGGTCTTAACCATGACTTCTGAGCAGCCATTGAGTTCAAACCTAATGAGATCATTAAGACAAAAATTTAAATCATGAACTACTGGCTCTGCTTATTTTTTATCATTACCTGCATGACCCCAATAAAATAATTGAAAAATCAGATCAAATTCATATGGTTGCCATAAATCCTTAATTAAATGTAACAGGACTTATTTGATCTTCACAGTTTAACATGTGGCACTTACTAGAAAAATAGCGCTTGTTCAAGTTCAGTGCTTATTCAAGTGCAGTGTTTATTTCAAATAAATGTAACACACTGAGAAAAATACCACATACATGTAGAGAGAATGAAGAGAGACACATACTAGATACGTAGGACAATTTATTACGTATACCGGTAATTCAATAAAAGGAATAACATGAACACAAAATTCTCTTGGAATTTCACTGAGTTTGCCCCATGAACAGGTAATCCCATCAAAGTTCACACTTTCATAACTGGCTGCTGCACTAATTTGAGTGCAGTGCCAATAGAATTATTTTAGGCCAAGATGCAGTGCTTCTTCGAGAGCAGTGCTTATTCAAGGAGCAGCACTTAATCAAGGATTTATGACCAGTACTGAACAATGCTGGTCATGTTAAAGGAGAAAGATGAAAAACATATCATAAAATTCCAAATATAAAGTAAGCCCTGGGCTTATATTTGGTCATTTGCAAGCAATTTTGAGTGTAGGGACTTATAAATGGAGGGGCTTATATTCAGACAGGAAATTAAGTCTGCAACAGGCATTAAAATCATACTTAGTAGAATACTGTCAAATTCCCTGTAAATACAAACTGCATGCATGGATAAAAATTAAGAAGATCAAATTCTTTTTATTGTTGCACCATTTTTTCATTTGCACCTTGACAGCACACAACTGTTAAGTATCAAATTTTATTCAGGGCTCGACAAAAACTTGAATTCCAAATTGCCCTTCGGGCAAGCAAGTCTCAAAGTTTGCTTGCCCGAGCCAATTTCCCACTAACCCACATTTCAAAAATTCAAGGTTAAATGAGTCATGAGACTCTCACGAAAAGTATGTTTTAATGATAAATTTCTTTTCTTTCTTTTGAAAATTTTTTTAAAATAACATCATGGAAAAGGCATCGCGAAAGTGCACAAAAAAATCCACTAATAGAAAACTGATTTTTGTCTTTCAATTGAAAAACTGTTTTAAGCGATTGCATGGCTAAAAGATGATTTGAAACATCATTATTAAAAAAGATGTTGCCATTTAGTTAACAAAGGGTTTTGGCCAGGCGCTTGCCTGTCGGGCAAGTGACCATGAAAAGTCAATTGCCCGAGCTTAAAATCTACTTGTCCCAGACAACCGGACGGGGTTTTTTTTGAGCCCTGTTATTGACTGAGTATACTGCACTTGTATTTGAGGAAATACATACTTTAATTTGAAAATGAGAGAAAAAGGTTAAAATTTCAACCTCCTTTTATCTCCCCTATTATTTTTTTTATATAATCATATTTATTTGATCTGATTTAGTCAAACACTTTCAACAGGAACATAAATTATACTTAGAAGAGCCCACAATACTAACCATAAACAAAAAATACTATTACCGTTACTGTTGCTGCTACTGTAACTGTCACAGCTGTTGCTGTTCAGGGTTGGCCAGGGGAGAGTGGTATACCCAAAAACAATTCACCAAAATACCCAAATTTCATCAAAGCATTGTATAATATATACCCAAATTTAATAATTAGCATTTGGCAAGCAATATACCAAATACCTATAATTAATCTGAAATATACTGTATACCAGATTTAGAAAGCCCCTGTATACCGTATACCCAAAAACCCTGGCCGACCCTGACTGTTACTGTTACCCACCTAAACACTGGGTCATTGCAAAAATGGTGAATATATTCTGCTGTCGTTCCCAGATGATAGAACCTTGACTGGTGAAAAAGCAACACATTCAACTCTGTCCCCTTAAGAAAATTATAAATTCTTTCTCTTGTTCTAATTAGGGAGCTTGTTTCATTTGTGACATTTGCGACATTCCTGGTATATTCAACTGTTGCTGCAGGTCCCATTGCCTGTAGAAAATCCCCATATGCACAAATTTCACATTGTAATGGCTGGATTTCAACAAACAAACCAAGAAGTTTTTTTGCAGTGTTCCAGTCTAGAAAGAAGTTGCTGTCTGTATAAACATAGTCTTCACTGTCATACTGGAAAATAACACCATGATCCCTCATTGACTGAACTGTTGGTTTGTGAAGAAACTTTGTACTCTTTGTTTGGCTCACAGCTTCACTACTAAGCTTTTCCTAAAAGAAAATAAAACAATTTACACTGATACTGGTTTGAATTCCAACAACTTCAACAAGACATTAACAATAATATTTTGGAGAACTTTCTAATGATAGCACTATGTTTATCAAAGTTCAGGAAGTCACACAATATCATGACCTGCCCTCACTCCATGACTTTTTCCCCAGCCATATACAATTGAAGGATCTCGTGCAAAAATGATGTGACTTTTGATGAAGTTCTCAACTCTTCCTAGATTATCCCTAATTATCTCTTCAAACTTTTCGAATAATTTAGGATTTCATACGAAGTCACATTTTTGCACTAGATAAAAATGATATGACTTTTGATCAAGTTCTCAACTCTCCCTACATTATCCCTATTATCTCTTCATATAAACCCTTAGGAGAATTTCATACAAAGCCACTTACGTTGTTTTTGCACTAGTCCCTTCAATTATTATTAATGCATATAGCATTTTCAAGTCAGATGTAGTGAATTATCTGATAGCTTGATATTTTTATACAGTACTACTACAGCCACAGCTGAGCCATGTGGTCCAATGTCACCAACTCACAACTGTGTCTTTGGACAACCTCGGCTTCTGTGTCTCTGTATTGGTTCCCAGAGAATTAGTTTTTGAGCTGGAATATTGGAAAAATGGCATTGGCAAAATCCAACATGCTGCATCCTTGCCACTATCTTGTCCCCTACTCGCAGCAGGTCTCCATAAAGATTGTTGGAAGTATGACTCTGCCAGGAGATGTTCAAGGCCACCATAGCAACCATTCAGTGACTTTCAGGGTTCTTCCTCTTCGCTCAAAGTAAAATTCCAGGACTTTTCCAGGTAATTTCCAGCTGTGCTGAACTTTTCCAAGATATCTTAACATTGAGACAGGGGTGGAGTGTGTATGGCAACACTGCTTCAAAGTCACAAAGCGATTCATGATTGAGAGCTTTGGTATTATATAAAGAACAAAAACTAAAATAATTATGTCTAAAAATGATTCTATCGGCACAAAATTAATTACACAAAGTGGACTGCAAACTCAAAATTCAAGGATTTTTCCAGGTCACTCCAAAAAAGCCCCATTTTTCAAGGAATCCCAGGCCTGGAATGAAAAATTCTGAGATTTAAGGAATTCCAGGTTTTCCAGGTGGCATACAAACCCTGGACTTTGTGCCAGTAGGGGTCAGGGACCAGGTTTGGTGACCATAATGAAGAACAATGTCTTTGAAGAATGGCAGCTTAGTGTTGCTTGGCATACTGGAACATCAGATCTTCTTCATGTCATTCAGTACTTGCCAGGCCTTGCCCTTTCTTGCTTTTATGTCATGTATATCAACTAATAACATGTTATCTGTCTCAAATTGTTTATAATAATATCCTTAATAAATAGTTTATATAACTTCCCTTTCTCCTTAATGAGTTTTTGTTTATCAGTTTATCACCATGAGCAAGCTGTGCCCTATGTTGTTATTGATTAGCGAGAGCAAAATGTCCCTTTCCTGAAGGCAAACACAAAGTTGTCTTTACTGAGCCAGCATTTTTTAATTATTGTTTTGAGCCTGTACTCTAGATAAAAATTGGACAGACTTTAATTACCCACTCTATTATTCCCTGGAGTTGTAACTGGTTTCTTAAAAGCCATAAATTACATCAACTTCAGCATACAAAAATAATGTGAAAGTACCTGCTATTTACTCTAATAGCTTAAGGTTCTTAAGAACTTTTCAGGTTTGTGAGTAGAAATTCAACCAAAATGGACCTTCATATACATTAAAATGTATTAGTCAGTATTTTGAGGTTCTGAAGGTCCACTTGTCTTTTGGACTTAGTACAACTTTAGTAGATAATAAGAAAAGAAATATAATGATCTTAAAAGATCATATATTATCTACTTTGTAGTCCAAAAGACAAGTGGTTTGTATTGTCTGTGACTATCTGGCATGGCTAATTGTGAACAATAGCAGCAAACATCAACAAACCTTGCTATCACTGAGAACAAAGACACCATGAGTTGTGCCAATCTCAACTGGCGAGGGCTGACCCATTGCTGTCACACCAGGTTGGGTAAATGACCAATCTCCATCAGACACAAACAGTTCAATATTATCCGCACATGTCACAAAAACACCAGGCACCATTCGTTGAGGAAATTCTATATACATTGCTAGTTTCATTTCTAACATCTGAAATAATGGGTCACCTGTTTGAAATCGAAAACAAAAGTCACTTTTGATTTGTACTACAAGTGCAAAATTTTGAAAACTCACTTACTGTAAGTGATACTTGATTAATCAGAGAATATCATTTCTGTGTGATCAAACAATGTCATGATAATTCTAAATTAATGTTAACCCTTTAAGCCCCAAACATGACAAATGATGTGTTGGTAAATTCTCCCAACTCAGCTCTATACTTTCTATACAAGCAGTCTGGGAGAATTTGGCTTTCAACTTCCATACCTTATGCCACTTGATCAATTACAAGTATCTCCTTACCAGTTATACTATCTTGTTTGAGTTATGTAAGGAGAAGTTAGAAGTTGATAAATTGCCTGGGGCTGAAAGGGTTAATAATGCAATTCAAGTTGGTGTATAGAAACACGGCAATCAACTTTTATTTTTTTCCACTTATCCATTGGCCAAGTGACTCAAGTTTTACTTGTCCAATGAAGAATTTCACTTATCCAATACATGTTGCTATAAAAACATCACAGATTTAGTTCTTTTGTTAGCTCTAGGCCTATTAAGCTTTCAAACTAGACACCAGAAATTGCCAACAAACATCTCTCATTGTAGACAGTCTTCCATTTTTGGTAACAGCAGTGATTAAGAAGTTAACACAATAAAACCTTCTTTAGACACACAGTAATTACAGTTTTTTAGAACATTATTTTACAATTTTATTGCATAATTACAGTATCATTATTGATCTATAAAATCTACTTGTCTGCATGGACAAGTGCTACAGCAAAGTTTCTTGTCAACAAACTGAAATAACACATCTCAGACCACCAGACGATCGAAAGCTGTTAGCCCTGTAGAAATACCTCAATAAAGTCCTATGTGGCAATAGCCTTTGTGTCCACATAGAAAAAGCCAACAATTTCTGATTCCAGGGGCATTCAAGCTAACCACAGATAGACTAAACATAGAGGAGGATGTAACGGTTTACAGAGATGTGGTTTTGAGCTATTTTTCTCAAGGTTTTGAAAACAATTCTTATTAACCTACAGTACATTGGTTTTACAAGATTCTGTGGTCTGCAGTTTTGAGAACTTTTTTGTTCTAGAATATGGTGAAGAAAGTGTCTCTGGGACTGAGCAGCCTCATGCTTTCAAATGAATTCTTTTTAATTTGCTTATGTTTTTAGCACATCAGCCTATATAATCAACAACTAAAATAGCACTAATAAAAGTTGCAATCAGTAATTTGTTTTACTTTTTTAAGCCTATTAACAACATCGAAAATTACTGGTCTGACCACTAGAAATTAAATAATCCTCATACAGTCTCATTAAAGTCTCATTAACAATACACCAAAAGTTCTGATGGCATCCTGCAATTTTGGTAAATATTATAGTGAATTCAATGCATTATTGTTGTTTCTTATATTCTATACACAAGTTTTCTGTTTTTGAATCCCCCTTTATACCCACTCAGATACAGTGTGGTTGGAAACCAGAGATAAATAAGAAAGAAATGAAGTTAGCAATGTCTTATTTTTCCACCACACCACCCCTGTCAATATCAACTCAAATGGCCAAAGAAAGGTAGTGGAAGATGGTGTAAAAGCAATGTTGCACATTTTCATCATTAATTGTTTTTGAAGGAACATGGTTCAGCAGGATGCATAGTAATTTTATTGACTAGAAGGCTTTCAGAAATCAATTTTTTGCAATAGAACGAATTGGCTAACTCATGATCGCTGGTCACATGACCTGAATTGGATGCCAGATCAAAACAAACTCCAAGCACTCACACGTGGAGCTCTGTCAGATTCACCATGCCACACTTTTGCTGTGCTAAAGAATGCAATTTAACTAGTTCTGGAAAAGCAAAGATCTCTTTTTCCATAGCCTACCTCTCGATGACAGACCTCTGCTGAAACTATGGATTAAAAAACTGCACAGAGATCTTCATTATTTTAATGTAAACAAGCATGTGAGGATCTGCAGTGAACACTTCCAACATAGCAACTTTGTGAATCCTTATGCTAAAAAGTGGGGATTAAAGCACAACACAGTTCTGTTAAAATTTACTTGGACTCCCATAGAAGTGGAAAAAGAAGAGGACGTCGAGAGGACAGCAGTATCAAAGCTACACCATAGTAGGATTAAACAAGATGAAGCTACCAATACTGTGTCAGAGGGAGAAGGCGACCAGCTGAGTGTGAACGGTCTCACATTAACTTTGCAAAAGACTCAGACATACAAAGATGATTTTTGCAATAACTCGATTGATATATCCCTCTGAATTCCTTGTTTACATCGCTTTTCTCTTTCTCACTTACTGTCAAAATGTACGACACCTTCGAAAGAAGAGAAAATGTTTTCACTTTTCACAGGTTTTGACAATTACGCTCAATTTAAGGACACGCTGAAATTTATATTACCTAACCTAAACAAGTGCTTCACAGTCAGCAGGAGAGGTTCTTGTTGTTGTAATTGTGTATAAATTATATACGTATCACTCGAGAAAGAACTTATAAGCTTTCTCACCAGCACTCTTTTTTCCTCCGTTTTCCAGCCACTTAGATATCATGTCTATATTAGCTTTAGGTGTTTCTCTTAGTGATTTCAACCATTCAAGTGTGCTTGAGTTAAAAAACAAGGACAACAACCTACATGATTCTTGCAACAAGTACAAGGACGTGACGCTATTTTAGTTAAGCTTTGTGTGAGAGCCTCGTTTTGGATCTGATGTAAACACCCAATTCAACTCGCGTAATATGTTAGCCAATTGGGTCTATTACTTAAAAAAATTGGCAACATTGATATGAAACTCGCCAGTGCCTCCCCAACCACCATGTTCCCTCTTGATCAATCATTTTTACTTTACCTAAAGGAAGTGCTGTAAAAATCTTGCCAAGAACACTTGCACTGGGCAGCCTTTGACTAAAGCCTCCTGCATGGATCATCAAGATTTTGAACTTGCTTAGCTTATCTTCCCCGTAAAGCTCGACCAATTTGTCCAAACTAACTAAAGTGGAGCCCCCGTTCCCAATTTTAGGTCCAACTGGATCATGAAACACGTGGTACTTCAACCCATCTACTGGAAGTTCCTTTCGTTCAAGTTTGCTTTGAAGTTGTGTTTCATAAGCTATTTGTTGCTCTTCATCTGCAGCAGTAAGCACAATTATATCCCAGAACGGCAAATTGACACTCTTGCCTCTCACTGAATTGAAAGTTTCTAGCTTTTTTCTTGTTGCTTTTTGAATATTTTCGCTTACTTCTGAAAAATCCAATCTTTGCCGCTTAACAGGAGACGCCATCTTGTTTTCAAACAAAAAGGAATAGCTTTGGTCAGCGGAGTTTCAATTGGTACTTCCTTCGGCCCCAGTGTGCACGCGGCTAGTTTCAAAATGGCGGATGTCGATTCGCTGTTTGATTTCTTACATATGGAAATTGTCGCTTCGTTCCACAGTAAATGCGGCAAATATATGGAGGTGAGCTTGTGAAGAATAGGGATTTAGATAAAAGATAAAAAATTCGTTAATCAATCTTCTTTCGCAGGATGGTGCCGTACAGAAACTGGAACGGATGGGTTTTAATGTCGGTCAAAGACTGGTTGAAAGGTACATTGCACGTAATAATTTTATTTCTCCCATGATTTGTGTTTCTCTCGCTATAAATTACATTTAATATGCATGTTAAGTTTTTTAAGTCAAAATTAAGGTCGTTATTTAAATTAGACCTGTAAGTACTGCACTATTGATTTAATAAACCCGAAGTAATAATTTAAAATATTAAATACTAAAATAGCTCCCATTTTTATGAGTTTACAATTACATAAATCATAACAGAAAATT
>JAOBYJ020003314.1:0-12388 GCA_025403565.2 Palythoa heliodiscus
AATGAGTACCAGCTTCTGCTGGGGGCTAACCTGCGATGGATTAGTGTCCCGTCCAGGGGGAGTCAATGTCTCTCATCTGCTTGTCACTACAGAAACCGGAGATAAGCACCGGCTCCAATGGGCCACTTGGCTCGGAAAAGGATTTAGCTGCGCCAAACACGCCGCCGTATCATGCAGCTTCTGCTGGGTCTAATCTTTTAAGGATTAGTGTCCCGTCTAGGGAGGGCCAATGATGTTCATTCGCTTAATACTACAGAAACCCGAGCTGATAAGGACTCTTAACTGGATTCAGCTTTTCTTAAATTACAAACTTTGGTACGACTTGATCGTCTGGGTGTAGTCCTGAAAAAGAGGATGACATTGACTAATGTTCAATAACCTCAGCGGAATGAACGTATATTAAATATCTTAGTTGTTAAAATGTTATATTTTGGGGGTTTTTTTATCGGAAACGTTAACCTCTTTTTAAACAAAACCTTTTCAAGTAGAAGTCATTCAAAGGTTCTGTGTTTGATACTATTAAAAATCTAAAACTATTTAATTTGATAATGTTTCTGTGCTGTTAACTTTTAGGGATAAATAAAGACTATTCATATCGGGGGAAAGAAGAGGAGGGGAGGGGAGGTTGCAAGGAGCACAAATGCTCTCATCAACTGTCCAAATAAATTGTGCATGCAAACTGTTTTTCATCTGAGGAATTTTTTCCCATACAGTGAATTGGATAATTTTAGAAATGCTTAGATTGAGCCCACACGAGGCACGGTCAGTTATTTCTACATCAAACTCGAATTTGCTTAGCAACAGCGACAATTAACGGCTTTGTTTATAGCTTCCTAGCGCACATACCCTTTGTCTCTCAACCAATACAAGTGAGCGCTTTTGGCGGGAATTGCACAAACTACTTTGAAATTACTTAAAGCTGTTTATATTTATCCATTTTGCCAGTTTTCACTGTTTTTTTACCATGAAAACCTGCACACCAGAAATGCAGTTGAAGAAAAGTTATCAAATTTTCTTGGGAAAGTATGGCCCAGGTCCCCGACACGTTTGTAATACGCTCCCACAATGACAAACGAACTCCAGTTCAAGGCCAATCTAAATCCCTGACAACAATCCAGGCTAAATGCAGCAACAAATAATTAGAGTCAATGTTTTGCAATTTTCTGCAGTAATACTGAGCATTGCTTTTCTAAAACTGTCGATCGATAAGATAAAACTTTTTTTATCCATAAAACGGATAATTAACTTAAAACTTGTTTATTGCTGCAGAGGCGGCAAATTTTGCAACGCAGGTCGGTGTGTACGTCAGAAAGCGCGGGAGTTCACTCGACCGTAAATGACGATAACTGAGGAGTTTCCTGTTTTCTTCGCTTTTTTTTTAAAAATAATTTCACGAATTAACGATGCGATTATTGTTTTTTTCGTTAAATTATAAACTTTTTAGGGCTTTATTTCATGAGCGATGCTCTAGGTGATCCTAGGCAAAGTCGAAGTTTTTGACTTGAACACAGGGACGGAAAATCAGTTGATGTTTGTAAACATTGAATTTTTACAGGAAAGTCCCAGTGAAATATGTAACTTATTTCCACGTAAACTTTGCCTCCTTTTTATTATCAGAAAAAAAGAAGGTTCAAATTTTGGTGTTTGATTGAAGTTCCCAAACGACAGTGCGAATAGGCCCTTTGCAGTTAGAGGTCACGTGATCACACCTACCTTGAATTAATCAGCTATGAGAAAACAATGTTCAGAAATGGAAAGAGCAGGTTTTAATGACAACATTAGTTTGAAGACGCAGTTTTAAGTTTCAACGTTAAGTACTTCAAAAATGACAGCGAATATAAAATCAAAATTTTTAAAAAATGGTTTTTAAACAGCGAAATTGGCGAATGATATTGAGCTTTTTGAAAAACACCCGAGTGGAAATTATTTCCCAATTGAAGGAGAAAAGTAGTGCGATTACTTTTTGATAATATAAATAACAAAATTACAGAGCAAGTTCTGCTTTGAACGCCCATCCTCAAGTCTCACGCCGCCAAAACAAAAGGATTTGATTGGTTCTTACCAAACTTTATTGTTTATAAGTCAATCAAGAGCGACAGTTCTGTGAGTAAGTTGCACTGAGTAACCCTTTTTTGCACTGTGTCACAAAGAAAAGCACTGCTCTCAGCCAATCAAAATTGGATAACTTTGTTATTTATATTATTAAGATCAGTTTAACAAGAGATTTTTGTGAGTACTCACGCAACTCTGTTATGTACTCCAGAATTTTCATTTTATCTACTCCTGCACAGTAGATACAATACACATACGCAGCAAGACTTTGTTCAATCTAGATCCTCGCCTTTTACATGTGGGAGCCAACCTTGATTTAAATTGAATCAAATTTGATATAATTTGAACGTTTTAACATGTTGGAGCTGAAATTTTCAATCCACTGGATCATGGTTTTTTTACACGATAAAATAATTAAACAAAAATATTTTTTATCTGGGCGTTTCACATGCGGGAGCTCGTCCAACTACTCCGAGACCTTTATATTTGAACATACATGGTTTTTGTCAAAAGGCTCTGTTGCGCAAAGGTGGCCAACGATTACTTGAAGAAGGGTGCCACCATTTTCTGAATGTTGATCCGGGGTTTAACACGGTTATATGCCAATCGTCTTCAGCGATGTCAAGATTTTCCGCTAATGGTTGTTCAACGAAGATATTATAAACTTCGAAAGCATCATGGAGTGGTGGTTTGGCCAGGTTTTTAGCGTGATTCGTTACAAAGTGTTTGTTCAGGGTAGCATCACCGTTTTGGTTGTCGAGGATATTTTTGACCCATTTTAGCCGAAGTTCGTTCCAGCGTGATCGGTACTGGTTTTTGGTTTGACCAACGTATTGGTGACCACAGTTTTCTATCAAACAAGTAGCGACGTAGATACCGTATGACTGGCATGCCGCCAGAGGTGTTATTCGATGGAGTAAGAACGACCGTTAGTTTTTGACACTATTTTCTTTGACCACAGAATGACCTTTGTATGGAGCGTGTCCACCCACAAGCTTCCCAAACGTAAAATTCGACTTTAATGGATACATAAGAAAGAGCCGAACGTATTTATAAGAGATTGTATAGGAAACATGTTGATTTTATAAAAACATGCAAATTACTACCTAGTTTGAAATAAACTTCACCTACCGCTAATGTGTTGTTTACTTGTGTTTTGTGCCAGTTTTTACGCCATTTTAAGGCCGCTTGGTGGATATATTTGAAAAAGTGTTGCTCCCCCAGAAAAGAATTAATTTTCCATACAATCTATTATAAATACGTTCGGCTCTTACTTATGCATTCATAAAAATCGAATTTTACGTTTGGGAACCCTGTGGTCCACCACAAAGAGCGCACTGCCGCACGGGTATCGGCCGGAAGGGAGTGCTGGTTTGTCACTGTTTGAATGCAATTGTTTTGTAACTAGTAAGTCTGGTGGATAGAGTAGGTGGATTTCGGTAGGATGTCATGACATTTAGGACAAGTTTTCGTTGATGGTGCTTGATTTTCAGGAGCGAAGGAATTTGTGTTGCCCATGGGAAAATTTTTTCGTCAGATGGAGGTTTTAGTGGTGGAAAACGAGATTCGAAGGTTTTGGCTTCAGCAAGTATATTGTTAAGGATTTAATTACTCGGATTAAAGAAAAATTCAAGGAAAATTAGCCAATCAGAGGCCGGTACTTTATACGACTGCGCAATTAAAAGCTGAAGTAAATAAATGCTCGAGAAGCATAAAATTGCTCATAACAGTCTTTTCAGCTTTCCAAAATTAGAAGCGAATTTTGATTGTATAAACGATAGTAAACCCAGGAAATGATTTCAGCAGTGAAGAATTTTAGCATGATTCTAATTTTAACCCCGGCTCTTCCTTTTAGGAAAGCGGTAATTGAGGATTTCATTGTTCTTCTTTTACATTCTTATTGTTTTTCAGACTCAGGCGGGCTGGGTTATGGCAGCCACCTATTGGGCTCCTATTGCCTAGCACTGAAATGTACAAACATTCAATATGCAGCGGAGTTCGTATGTCTTGATCATGAACGAAATAGTTTACACTTGTACACTTTATATTACAGTTTCCCGCGGTGGATCACCACACAGACCGGCCAGCCATTGGTATAGGAACATGTCAGGGACGGCCAGTACCGTATTTGGATGTTTAGTTGGCCCGTTTACCATTTAGGCGTCTAGAGAATTTCCATAGTTTTCAAATATTTTTGTATACAAAGAGGTACATTTTTATTAAAATCTCAATTCTCATACTCGGAATTATTCTGAAAATAGTCTTAAAATTTCGTCAATTTCAGTCTCAATATTCTTATAAGATATATTAAAAAAGAGTGTATTCAGTATTGTATTCTCATCCATGTCAAGCGAAACGAAGTTCCCACGACCTACAGCAACGCTTAACTCTACGTGTGCGGTCTGCGGCCACTTAACTGTGCCATCCCACTTCAATAGGCGACTGAACGTGATAAGGAAGGAAAAACAGATTATTGTTTTTGAGTTGACGGAGTCAGTGATAACAAACAGATGACACTCAACCACTAGAAGTGAAACGAAACGTTTTGTCTTGACGATTTTAGTAAGGCAACAGACACGAAGTGCAATTTTGCTAAAACTCAATAAAACTGTAACATATGACTTGTTGAGTTGTAAGCTCTCTTCGATACACGCTTTTTTTTATAAGAACAAACTTTATAAGAACACCCAGGCGGCTAAGAGTTGCCCAAAAATTAAGAACAAGCTAAGAACAATCACCAGGCTGAAATTTTGATCAGAAAAATTTAAGAATTTCATTTCAGATCGAGATGTACATGTAAAGTTCATAATAACATTTCTAACAGCCCTTTTTGCTTTTCATCATACCGCTGGATGAAACAATAACAAACACGTATTTCTTAGCGCCTTATTATCGTTCCGGGCAACTAATCCACTGTTAGGAAATATCAGGAAATAAGAACAATTTAAGAACAATTCGAGGCTGAAATCGCCAAAAATTTAAGAACAGCCCAGCCT
Organism: Palythoa heliodiscus; assembly: GCA_025403565.2. Classification (NCBI taxonomy): domain Eukaryota; kingdom Metazoa; phylum Cnidaria; class Anthozoa; order Zoantharia; family Sphenopidae; genus Palythoa; species Palythoa heliodiscus. The sequence continues at coordinate 5,049 of JAOBYJ020003314.1, forward strand.
CAGCCGAAAGTTACTGGTTCTTATAAAAAAAGCGTGTATCAGTTTTCTCTTTAAGTATCCCAGAGATTAATAAAACGATCCTGGTTACTGAGCCGGGAGACCAGGTTTGCCGAGATTCCGCCGGGTTCAATAAATACAGTTTTAAATAGTAACATTTTAATTAAAATAGGAGATTTGTATTAAGAGTGTAGTCAGGGTGGCGTAGCGGTTATCACTCGCGATCCTTATAGATCTACGACCCGGGTTCCGCACGTGAGTTGAGAGTTCGACTCCGAAGGTATTTTCCGGGTGTTCCGGTTTGCCTGCCTCAATAAAATCGACTTCCAGCTTATTCCATCTGGCTGTGGTGCTGCGCTCCGAGGTCTTAGAGGGCCGTAAAGCGTGTGTATGTGTCTGTAACCCGTGTTTGTATGTGATCAATGCGCCTTTAAACCTCGTTGAGCCGCGTCCTTGACGGCACGGAGTCGCCCCATGTAAGGTTATCCAAAGTATTACTGGATGTCGCATGTCTAGGCCCCGGATGCCGAATGCTAAGAGCGTGGATGCCGGATTACGGACATTAAATGGATTCCGGATGCCGCTTATGGCTGGATGCTGAATGCTGGATGCCGTACTAGTGGATGCCGGATGCCTTAGTTCAAAAAATCGTGGATGCCGGCCGGATGACCTTACATAGGGCGAAAGGAGGGCGATTAGAAAGGCTGGTTTATTTATTATTAATTTGCTATCAAAATAGTTAAGAGTAAAAAAGGAAGCGGCTATCAGTACGGAAGCGGGTGCATGGGGACGAGAGAATAACATTTTTTTAAATTTTTATACTTAGCCTTATTATTATTAAAAGAAAAACAGATATCGGAGAGGCACTTCAGTTTAACGAAACGTTTAGATACTAATTAATAATGTTTCACGAGGCAATTTTTCGGGCAACTTGACTCGCAATGGCGTTTTCAGACAAGTCACAGTCATAGCAACAGCTTTGCAAACTACACTGGTACACTGAGATCTATCCACCTGAGCTGGAATTGAGAACACCACATACAGTATAATAGTACAGCTCAGTATCCTACCGGAAACTTCCTGGATACCGTAAACCAACACTTAGAGAAAGTAGTGGGACATTATCAGGGACCAGTGTGTACGACACTGAAGAGGGAGTATTAAATTTTCAAGTTGGTAAATTTCCCAAACGTTGATACGATGGATGTATACAGCAACATCCCGTGGAGTTCTCCGTGTGGTACTTACATCACTCAGCTGGTGTGGATCTAGCCTGCAAACAGGGTCTCCTGCAGCGTTGGGAATCGAGCGGCGAGCGAAGCGAGCCGCGAGGGGAATGGGGGAGAGGGAGGGGGTGTCAATACCTTCTCCCGCTTCCTCAGCAGTGCCTGCGGACTTTCTAATTTTCCTCAAGCTTGAACTTCAATGGGGAGTCGAAACAGAAGTTGGAAGAGCACGCTTTGTTCGCACATGTTCTTTTCCCGTACCAAAGAGAGCTGGATTCGGCTCAGCGATGACACTTGACAAAAAAGAAAACCATTCACTTGTTTTTCGTATTTTCGTTGCACAAACTTTGCAATCTCTAACCGACAGATCCCTTCGTCTCTCAACCACTATTCCTGTTCTCTCTGCGAGAAGCCGAGACAGCACTTGTCCCTTTGTTTCGTCTCTTTTCGACGGTTCAAATACGTTTTCAGTACAGATCGATTTAATTTTTCCACCGTATAACACATTCAGTGACTTCTTGCAGCATCTGCAATATTCATTTACTTTTGCAACTGACACACAATTTTTTGTCGGCGTTACATTCGCCTTTGACATTTTTCAACGTGCAGCTTCCCAAAAACAACACCAAAACACAACACTTAATACCATTACTTCCGGTGCTCGCTGATTGGTTTATTTTGACAGCAGCCTATGGCGTCTGATAAGGAGGTGGGACTGGCGATTCAATGGGTTGCGTGCAGGTTCTCCTTCCCCCTCCCTCTCTCCCATTCCCCTCGCTACAGGAACAAAACTTTATTTATAAAATCTTATTCTCCATTGGAGTAAAATAATTTGAAAACTCTAGGCATAAAATACACAATTATCTAAAAACAAACGTTTTCGCTCTACGTGAGCATCTTCTGAAAAACGAAAACGTTTGTTTTTAGATAATTGTGTATTTTATGTCTAGAGTTTTCAAATTATTAAAACTTTATTTATGTTCAAAAGAATTACTTCGTATATCAAATGTCAATAAAGTTGACAGTTTATTGATTTTTCCGAAGTTCATGCTTCACTCTTTGCTTGGATGTTTTTAGTCCATAAACAAAGTACTTGCAGGGAACTTTGAGCTGAGTATTGCGTTTTCAATAAACTAATTTGCAGTTGTGTTTTTAAGTTTGCTTGGCTGAGTTTTTAAAAGATCTACGCCCGGGTCATGTACTAGCAGACATCACGCGATTTTCAGCAAAAACGTTGTGCAAATTACTGACATAAACTTTCCTTCTAAGTATAAGCCTAGGCGATTTTGAAACGCAAATTTCCCTCCGTATATAAGCCCCTCCGAATGGGCCTTTGAAAAATATAAGCCCCGGGCTTGTTTTCGGAATTTTATGGTATATAGTTTATATACGGTACAGATTTAAGTATTCTTGGTATCTTAAAAGGCAGGCACCTGTTTTATAACCTTTTTTAAACGCAATGCTGCATAACTATATAATAGATGAATTACGGTGAGGTTTAAGAATTAGTTGATGCATTCTTAAAAACCAAAATACTACTTGAAAATATATATCTTATTATTAAAAACAATCCACTGGATATTGAGTTTTAAGCAATTTGATTGGTGCCCCTACTAACTGTATTTTAGATTGACCATATGATTAAAAAAAACCAGCCACGAAATCCAAAGCCAGAGCAGTGTTTACAAGTTTTCACAACGATTCATGTCGCAAAACACAAGATATCTAGAGTTACCCCTGAAATAAAACCTGTCACTTAAAGAATGCTGAATTATAAAATAATTAAAAGAAATACAATAAAAGTTGAACGGAATGGTTTTAAAGCAAATAACGCCAACAGAATAATTTTCAGCAGTAAAAAGCTAAACATTCAATAAACAATTATTGGACGAGGTTGAGCAAAATATCGTGATTTGTCAGTGGCAAGCAGATTCATTATTTGTCAAAGGCGAAGGCTGAGGCAAATCATTAATTTGCGAGGCAACGACAAATCACGATATTTTGCGATTACCAAATCCATTATCATTCCATCATTATAAAATTAATCAAGTCGGTATTTTTCAGTTTTCAAGTTCATTGAGAAACTAACGCGGCGCTGCCACTTTAAAAGCTCCTTTTCGTTCAAACTTTTTTCATTCGAATACTGCCGGAGCACTTTTCGTGCAAATTTTATAGTTTTTTTGGTATAGCTACTGTTTTTGTTATTTAACAAACTGATGAAATCTGCCTCTGTAAATTCTGGAAAACGAGCCATTTCTTCGACAGAGGAAGTCGAACTACGCATGAGCAGTGCCATATTTGCAGCTAAAATCCCCCAGACGGTAATGCGCAGGAGCAGTGTCATATTTGTAGGTCACGTGGTGGGCCTTGGACCAATGAAAAAGAAAGAAAAATTCCATGGAATGATAATGAAATTTGTCAAATGCCGAAACTTGAACCGCAAAGTAAAATTTAACATCTCACCTTGTTTTAAAATCACTCGGCAGTCCATCTGAAAGCAAGCTCAGTAATTCAATAAAGAACTAGAAGAATTCGACGAGCATTTGGCAGAAGTCTTTAACACGATTAACCCTTTGGTGACGGCCGTGGCAGTATTAATTTTCACGTATTTTAGGGGTACAGTCATCGTTTGTTCGAAGAACTGCTGTTTCAATTCACCCGGGGCTCAAACTTTTGTGTGACGTCACCAAATTTGAATTTAATTCCTTTAGCCAAAGTTAGTAGGGTGGACTGGTTATGAAACTTAGAAAACTACAAAGAAGATTACAATGCAACTTTGCTTCATGTTGTGTGCAGGGTCACGGTTATGATCTTTTGTTCTAGTTGTGATGGCTCGTTAGTCCATTGGCCGTTTGCTCATTTACATCTGAAAACCTTTGGTAATCTGTGCAGGGTCAACGTTATATAACAATGGGGAAAGAGAGAACAAAAACAGAGAACAAAGAAAGTCATTGAGTTTCATACAACAATATAACAACGTCATATTTCAATAGGGAAAGAGAGAACAAAAACAGAGAACAAAGAAAGCCGCTAAGTTTCACAACCATTTAACTCTACTAACTATGCTTTAGCTTGACTGTCACGAAAGCTAAAGTTCGGTAAGTTTGGTGTTTATAAGTGTTTTTCGAGCCATTTTCAACTGCAGAAGCCCACAGGCTGGCATCATAAAGCTAGAATGATAGATTAAGGCAATCTTCTGAAAGAACCCAGAAGAGAGGGGTAAATCAGTTCACGCTGACTAAACCGCTAGTGACTATGCACCGAAACATTGCGGGCCAATAGTGAAATTATTTCTCTACCGTTCTACGGATGGATTTTCGCACCTACTGAGACATTTTAGGCAAGTTTTGACTTCTAAAAAATCCAGCGAGCACAGAAGTTTGTCAGTAGGTGTGGGTGGCGCGACACTCATAAAAAATCTCTGAATTAAAGATGGGCAGAACTCCATCCCGCGAAAATGGTCAATTACCCAGAATTCCTTCCCCTTGCGATGCGATTGCGCTTGTGCTTACGTCGCTAGTGTGAAGCAGGCTTTATTATTTTGTTAAGAAATAAACAATTATATTGGACGAGGTTGAGCAAAATATCTTGATTTGTCAGTGGAGAGGACATATTTCGAAGACTGGGGCAAATAATTCATTTGCGAGATCTAGATACTACCTAATCACAATATTCAATAATTGTTTTATCATTCCAATAACTTTTTCTATTTTTTGTGGGAAGTGACGAGCTGTAAGTGCTCACTGCCTCGTAATAAGGAGGTATTCTTCAGTTATCAATGAGTAACCAGGTGGTATTCTTCAGTTATCAATGAGTAACCAGGCGGTATTCTTCAGTTATCAATGAGTAACCAGGCGATATTCTTCAGTTATCAATGAGTAATCAGGCGGTATTCTTCAGTTATCAATGAGTAACCAGGCGATATTCTTCAGTTATCAATGAGTAATCAGGCGGTATTCTTCAGTTATCAATGAATAATCAGGCGGTATTCTTCAGTTATCAATGAGTAATCAGGCAGTATTCTTCAGTTATCAATGAGTAACCAGGCGGTATTCTTCAGTTATCAATGAGTAACCAGGCGGTATTCTTCAGTTATCAATGAGTAATCAGGCGGTATTCTTCAGTTATCAATGAGTAATATATTTGCAGCTAAAATCAGCCTTTGGGTAATTATTATATTTGCAAGTAGCTATTTTTCCGTAGGCCTGTCCACAAGTTGCTCGGCATCTTTTTGGCAACTTTTCATTTTTCTGGAATCTTTTGCGCATGCGAGCAACTTTATCCGCTCCGAGCAACTTTGTTACTTGTAGCAGCGTTTTTGTTTTTATTTCACCTTTTGAAGGTTTTATTGGCATTAAAAAGAGAACTGATGTTTATTTTATAGCCAAAAAACCTGTTTTAGATGAGGGCGAAGCGCTTTGCAACATTACAAGCTGAATGCTCCGCGGTTGGATTCCTTAAGGAGACTGGGGCGAGAGCATCGAATCATTGGGGTGGTTTTACATGAAGTAGAGATTAAATGAAGGGGAAAGAGATTAATAGCAATTTTTCCAGTAATGGAATTTGTAAGCCGCGATGAATTTAAATTTGGGGAGATGTCTTGATTACGAGTTCTTAATCGCCTTGTGTTTATCAGATTTATTTTGTAGGGACAAATCCATATTTGGGGCATATACCAATTTTTTATAACAACTGTTTATTCTTTCTTTCATACTACTGAACAACATACATTGATATATGTTTGTATATAAGTTTGGGCCGAGCCGGTTGTTGTTTCACATATGCCTCACATTTGGTATTATTCAGTGAATCTGAGCCTTTTGTCGAAGGCGAAACACACTCCAGTGATAATAGGCCGCACTTGCATTTCAGAAAAATTGGGCCCAGGAACCCTCGCGTTAATTATAACCAACTCAACTAATCGTGAAACTGGTACATCACCAGCGTGGTGGTCCCTGATGGTGTAGTGGCTTGCACTCCCGACTAGAATACGGGGAGGCGTGGGTTCGATTCCCGCTCGGGGCATATACCAATTTTTTCTGACAACTGCTTATTCTTTCTTTATACTATGGAACAACATACATATGATTCTCTAACTGTGTCAGGTCAACCTTAGCCTCGGCTTCATGTAAAAACTTGGTTATCTTTCAGGATATGTGAAAAGGTCTATTGTGTAGGTTGTATCCTTAAATGATGCAACTGATTTTGAGTAGCATGCGAAACACTGTTTGCTTTCATAGCAAGCAATAACACTGCTTTTTTCCAAAGTTCTTTCGCTATCCCAATTTATTTCATAGATCTTTATGAAGATATTTCGTTAAAAACTATTTTCTATATATATTACCTTTCTATGTTAACTTAATCATATTCATAATGGCTCAGTCATTTCCACTAGGAGAGGCACTTTTTTAAGAATTACTTTACAAGAACTGGATCTGTTGCCACCAGCCTGCAGTTGGTATTGGTTGCTTTTTGTAGTAGGTAGTTGGAATATGATAGATGTTTCTTAAGCCTGATTTCTACTTAATTGCTCGAATCGCAGCTGTCAATACTGTCACTGAGAAATATACTTAATCTTAGCGACTGCGTGAGCAATAGATAGATTTAGCAAAGACAACGCGACGTTAGAGTTGTGCGCGCGCAAGACTAAATTCCTCGCGTCACGTTTTGTTTTGCAACGGTAAAGGTCGTGTTACACGAGTCAACACTTGCAACGACGATTTTCCGCGCAATAATGTTGCGTGTTGTGTTCCGAGTTTTATTAAACCAATTCAAAACCTCGCAGCATGTTACGCGAGCCCAGTGTTGCGCAGAAAATTTTCCCCGGTGACATGTTACATGGGGAACGATTTTCCACGATACGGTATTGCGCGGAAAATCGTCGTTGCAAGTTGACTCGTGTAACACGGCCTTAAAGGCTCGTTTACACGTAACGATTTACCTGGCCGATTTGTCGGGCCGATGTATCGTGGAGCGAGTTGGAGTGTGTTAAGGCTCGTTTACACGTAACGATTTGTCTGGCCGATTTGTCGGGCCGACGTATCGTGAGAGCGAGTTGGAGTGTGTAATTCAAAATCCGACAAATCTGGTATGATGGCGAAAATAGTGGCGTAATTC
>JAOBYJ020003424.1:0-12388 GCA_025403565.2 Palythoa heliodiscus
TCTACATAGCGCACTTACACTTTGACGTTTGGCACACTTACACTTTGACATCTTTACTTTTTTCATTCTGACTTTTAATTTAACGCTTTGGTGCACAATCTACAATGTACACGTTATCCGTCTAACATACCACTTACAAGCAAATGAAACCTATTTTGTATGTCGTTCGTAAATTTCAGTGATCAACTGAAATATAGTAACCGCCGAATAGCGCTTTACTGCTCTTTCCAACTTTTTGAGCGTTCACAATGCGTCTGGACTACTCAAATTAAACCTAACATTGTTATTCTTTAATGCTAGTCATGTAACTTTTCTTAAATACAGTAACTGTCGGGTTGTTCGTATAGGATATTGACTATTGTTATCAAACCTCCGAAACAAGATGGTTCAAGAGAAGAACGGTTGACCTCAGCTCTACCACGTCATTGGTCAAAACGGACAGTCCTTTAAAACTTGCCTACGTACCTCAAACAAAAACTGCAGCAACAGAGCAACATTCTTCCGTTAGGTACCGAAAAAAAACCAAAGACCAAAAGAATTCTTCCCGCTCTAGATCTAAATCTTCCTCCTGCTCTCCTTCAACGAAACGCTCATTGCCAAGGTCAAGGTCAAAGTCAAGGTCAAAATCATCATCCAGCTCAACGAGTCGGACACCATCTGGGTCTCATTGTAGATCCCCTCGCAAGGCACAAATCGCTGTCAGAGAGGTTTGTAAAATTTTAAGACTTTTCGGTTGTTATTAGAGCTGTATTTGATCATACAGCAGGCACAAAACTTGCAAAAATGCCGAAGGAAACTGTCCACTAGAAATCACTTTAGTTAGCAACAAGAACCTATTTTAAAACACCTATTTAGCCTAAATCGTCAGCAATTATGTAAAAATATGTAGTTTTGCTAGTCTTAACTAAAAAAACCTAGGGCTTTTTTTATAGTGCGCCTTCAGTTTATTTATGGCGCACGTTTTCAAGGTCGCTTGGTTGATTCATCATTTGGAACGATTTTTGTGCTCGAGTTGTCTTTCAAGCACATTGTAATACTAACTGAACAAAGTTCTTTTAAATTATCTTTTACACCAAACATAGTATCTACTATATCAATTGTGAATGTACAGTAAATACTGCAATAAAGTGGATTTTCACATACAGCATATCTCGAACTCCTTGTTTATCTTCAAGAGAGCACCTGTAATGTCTGAAAATATTATCATAACAAATGCTGGAAAATTTGAGAATTAGACCAACAACTCATCGAGTTGAAGACCAGTACACAGCCACTGATTAAATACAGCTTAGTCCGTAGCTAAAATGTTCGACTTTAACTATGAAATTTGTCGTGCTTTTTTAAGTTTACAAAATGCTGTGTCAATTTGGAAAATACTGAAGAAAGCTGTCCATGCATTAGAAGCACTATATAGTTAGAGAGAATCGGCGGCGTAGTTGGCACACTGGTCAGATCTCTGCCTTCCAGCCAAAACGTCCCGGGATCAAATCTCAGCTCAACCGAGTGTTGAACATTTGTGTGACCGTCTTTCCCCCAATGTTGACTCAACCTTTCATCCTTAAGCTGATGTTACACGAGGTAACGATTTTTAACATGGCACGGATTACGATTTTTAGCGTAATTTTTCTTGCGGTAACATGTTGCAGGTTTTTGAATGATGCTCAAAAACTCACAACAATGTTGCGCGAGCTTTCAGTGTTGCACTTAACTTCGTGTAACACCCTGTTACACGATGCTGATTTTTCGTGCAACAACTGTGTTGCGTTAAAAATCGTCCCGTGTAACATCACCTTTATAAATTGAGTTCCAGCCGTTTTGCTAGGGTCTAACCTGCGATGGATTAGTGTCCCCGCGGTCGAGGGAGAGTTTGATGACTCTCAACCGCTTAACACTACAGAAACAGGAAACAAGCACCGGCTCCAATGGGCCACTTACACTCGTAGAAGGATTTAATTTAGCTAGTCAGCAGCATATACTTATTAAGAAACTATTTAGCCTAGATTATCAGTAGTTATTCAATATATAAGAACCAGTTTTGCTCGAATTGAGAAAATCTAGCTTCCTTGATGCAGGTGTTTGCTGTATATCTACAGCTGTTTCCTGTGGCATATTACTCTAAAGCCTGCTTCACACTAGCGACGTAAGCACAAGCGCAATCGCAAGCGCAAGGACCCTCACACTAGAGGATTTATGACACAAACGCAATCGCAAGCGCAAGACAAGCACAAGAAAAACAAAATTTCTTGCGCTTGCGATTACGTTTTCTCGCTTCTCAATAGATATTTCTTGTGTTGCGATTACGATTGCGCTTACGTCGCTAGTGTGAACCAGGCTTAATTGTTCATTCATCGTATTCTGAATGTTTACTTGTTAACCTTACATGCATTTTTTCGTAAACAGGAAAACGCTCAATCTAACGTCAACCCAACTAGTAATGAGCAGCCTGGACAGAGCTCGCAGCCAATTTCACCTAAATGCGGTGATGAAGCAGGGGAGAATGAAGCTGTGCCGCACACAAACAACGCCACAACAGCATCGCTATACTTCAAAAGGTAAAAATCTGGTTGAAATCGAGTCATTTATGATTTAGTGTTTTGGAAGCAAGACGCATTTTTGCTAAAAGGGTACAAACGGTGCGTAATTCACATTCGTCAGAGAACAATAAATTGGTCGTTTACATAGCAGTGGCAGCGATGTTGGCGCAGTGGTAAGATCTCTGCCTTCAACCCACAGGGCCCCAAGTTCAAATCCGTGCTCTGCCGAGTACTGAACATTTGTGCGACCTTCTTTTCCGCCAAAGTTGAATCAGCTTTCTGTCCTTCCGAGGTCCTTAATATAAGTACGAGCTTCTTCTGGGGGCTAACCAGCGACGGATTGATATCCTGTCCAGGGTTGCAAGTGTACTGAACATAGCTTTAGATGAGGGGATCTAGTGATTCCTTTTCATTTGGGTTTAATAAAACTGTTGTTATTTTTTTGCCTTTTTTTGTTTTATAACGTTCAGTTTGAAATTACTTAGGTTAAATAACATTATCAGCAAGAATTCAAATAACTTGAGACATTCACCAGTTTGTGAATGGTTCCAAAAAAGGGGTAAAGCAAAATATATCTTTATAAAAAAACTCCAATCTCAGTTGGATGAACTCGGCAACCTAGGTTGTCCTGTGCCACCAAGGTTAGTCCTGATGGTTATTGAGGTTAACCTTCACCATATGTTTTGATATTAGTTTTTCATTCTTGACCATTGCTCGTAAACAATGCCAAAAAAATCTTGGAGGTAAAATTCAGAACTTGTTATAAAATTGTTGTTGTTGGCTTACACGTTATGTTGCAAGTTCTTCTCTTCCAGGCACAAAACAAAATCCAAACGTAAGCACAAATCGCGCCGGTGGAGATCAAGCTCTCCTGTGGCATCCTCATCATCCCTGACATCCAGGCACAAGTCGGAACCGAAGTCGCACAGATCAAACAAATCACGTTCAAGATCAAGATCAAGATCCCCACATAAAAAGAAAATCAGATGTGATTGGTCGAGTTCCAACTCGTCATTAAAATCTTCTTCTAGTTCTTCAAGCGAAATGTCCTCCATATCTGTTTCAGGATCTCCACCACGAAAAAAGAAAAAGTCTCGTTCTAAGGTAGTTCAATATTTTTTTCAGGAGAAATGATAACATAATTGAAACACAACTCCAAAAAACGTTCTTGTAACTTTAAAATTAAACAATTAAGTTAGACAAACTAAAAATAGAAAATACAGAAGTGGTTTGATAATGATTTGGCAAACAACATATCATTTCTTAACAAACGTTTTTAAAACATCAGTATGTCTTTTTTTTATTCTGTTTATCTTGTAGAAAAAACATTACAGTCATCAATGTTTTGCTTCAAGGCTAAAGAAACATTGCAGCGAGTGCAGGAGTTGCCACTTGCTTGCTTCACTTAAGTGTGACAGGGGAACACAAACCACGAGAATTCCTAAAACAAAAGAAGTTTCAACAATGACTAAATTAAGGTAAATCTGCATTCAATTTACTAATTAGTAACGCCTTCTGGTTGGAGGCAGGGGGACGGGGGTAGGGGAGAGAACCAGACTCAGATGCCCCTCCCTTTTCGAACAAAGGATAAAGTTTGTCTTTTTTACCACAGTTAGTACTGCCGACCAGTCATGAAACCCGATAACTTTTTTGTCAGAGCTTTTTTTCTTTCCAGTTTCCGATTGTGATATGATCTTAACCAGGCACAGAGTACAAAAAATTTTGAACCGCAAGTGAACAAATGGACAACTGACTAACGAGGCCCATCTCATGTTGAACAAAAATCATAACTGTGACCGTGCACAGATACATCAAACGTTTTGAGCTGGCCAATAGATTAACGAGGCATTACACCTAGAACAATAGAATATAACCATAGCCGTGCGCCCAACATTAAACAAAGTAGCACTGCAGTTTCATCGTTAGTCCACTCTACTAACTTTGTTTAGTCTCAGCAGCGAATCAATCATATCATTTTCTAAAACTGCTCATGACGATCGACCTTTACGTTAAAAAAGCATGAATTAAAAACGTCAGAGAGATTTTCCGGAGCAGCTGAACTCCTTGCACACCCGGCATAACAGTGGATCCAGGACAAAGAGAGTTTTACCCAGCTGGTGGTTTCCCTTTTGAATCTTCTAGATCTGTCTAGATCCCCGTCCTCCCCTAAATGTTGATCTTTCAGAACCAGAAGAGTTTTCCAGTGCTTTCCCTTTAAGTATTCCAGGTCCGTCTAGATCTCCTTCCTCCCCTAAAAGTTGATCCTTCAGGACCAAATAGTTTTAGCTATGTGATGCTTCCAAAGAGAGTTTTATCCTGCATGCTGGTGCTTTCCCTTTTGAATATTCTAGGCCCGTTTAGATCCCGTCCTTCCGTAAACGTTGATCCTTCTTCCCCTATTTGAACATTAGAAGTAGCAAATCGTAAATGCGAGCACAGCAATAATTTTAGTCAACGCGAGCACTTTTACTTTGGAGAAGCTGCGAGCACCGAGAAATTTATCGAACGTCTCTGCGGAGCACTGCTAAAATTTGTGTGCAAGCATTCAAGGGCCAAATTCTGCTAGGCTTGAAAAATTTGTTGGCCTGTCTGCTACCTCTAATATTCTAGATCCGTCTAATCCCACGAATTTTATAACAACTGTACTTCGCTTTTATCAAATTCCATGTTCTTTGTGAATATTATATTATTCTAAAAAGTGGCAACCGAGCCGGTAAATATACCACGAGTCCATACTGTGTTGTGAAATAGACTTCTTCTTTATCTTTTTCTTTTTAAGACACACGACAAAGTCAAGGCACAAACGGAAGTCCCGCCGCAGGTCTTCCTCAAGATCTGTTTCCCCGATCCCAGCTAAACATAACCTCAAGCGCAAACGTGCAAGGTCAAGGTCGAGGTCAAGGACAGGGTCAAATTCACCTTTAGAATTATACAACAGCTCTTCATCTGGGTCGTCATTAAGGCCACGGTCCAGTTCTCCCTCGCGCAAAACGAGAAAAAGCCAAACAAAAGCCGAAAAAGAGTTCTTGTCCAGAATGCGAGAAAAATATTGCCTAAAGAGAAGATATCGTTTTAGAGCAAAACCAAACATGACTTCTTCATCATTGACTGAAATTTCTAAAGATTAATGTGTACTGTTCCTTGTATATTCCAATTTAGAAGTTAAACTTTAACTATCTTTTTTTAGCAGTTGTGAATTGAGAAAGTGTTGGATTTAGCTCGAAAAAGACATAAAACCCTTTCCTTGAGGGTATTGAGAACTTAATTTAGTCCCCGAAACTAACCATTTAGGTTTACTGACCTTTTTCTCGGTTGTTGTGGAAATGATATCACAGATACTTTTCACATGTACAAACAGTTTGTATTATAGTCATTCACCTCTAACTATTTCTATAACTGTTTTAATTGCAAGCGGTTTATCTTAGAAACCACAGAAAAGAAAAAAACTTTACCTTTAATCATAAAATAGTTTAGATGATATAATCGCGCTCTGATTGGTTAATAGGTGTGTTTGTATTAGCCAGTCATCCAGCTTATAAATTGTTCCAAGACTAAGTTTTAAGGCGCGCAATTTAATTGGTCATTTTCGAATTACGCTCTACTGCGCACAAGCAAAACCTTCACGTCGAGGCTAGCCCGAAAAAAAGTCGTAGGTGTTCACGGTTCGAGTGTCCTCACAGTAAGTAAGTGGCATTGTTGGATCCACTAAAATTGACCTACTCCCAACCGGACGTGGCTTCGTAGCTCAGTTGGTAGAGCGCTGCGCCCATATCTCAGTGTTATAAACTGAAGAGTTGCCTCCACACTTTATTGAACTTCTAAATCACACACTGAATTTTCACAAAAGTGAGCTTCTATTTTTGTTAAAAAATAGGTTACATTTGTATCTAAATTTGGTTATACTAATAAGCTAATGCGTCATAAATGGGTTTTCCCAGTGAGAATGCTAATTATTTAGGTTATTTTAACGTCAGCCACCAAACGGAATCTAGTTCTAGAAAGTACACATTTTGTGATTTCCGCTAGGGGTGTGTCCAGTCTTAATCATAGCGACAAAATTAAAAATAATAATAGTTAAAATATCATATACTAATGATAGATCAGTTCTGGGCAGTTCCCAACATCAGAGGCCACTGGTTCAAGTCCCATTAAGGCCTGGGATTTTTTAGGCTTCCCTCTCCCAACTACATAAATTGTGTTTACAGCCGCAATGGTCGTTTTATGTCAAAATCCTTTCATCAGGTTCGCCCTTGCCGAAATATATATGTTTCAGAATTTACGACTACAGTGTGTTGGGAAAGCAAAAGTCTACTTATACCAACCAACCAAGAAAAGATAATTTCAGACTAGAACTAAACGCTTCTCTTTGTCAACGATCAATCTCACCTCACGTTACAAAACGTACCACCTCCTCCAGCTCTGTAAATTATGTACCATTTATTGAAAATGGTAGTTAACCTTGCCAGAAAAATCAATATTTTTGTTGTTGTTTTTGTGAATAGATGAATGTTTGTTTACAATTTTAGTCTTATGATTTCATTATAATAATTACAATTTCCTCAAATCTGATTAGCCCATTCTGAACTCTATTTTTCCCTAATTGTCTTGGAAAACTATCCGATAACTTTTTAATTTTGTTATCGGCTACCTGTTATCGGGACAGTTGAATGAACCAATTAGAGTCCGGGCTTCAGGATTTCTGACCAATCAGCAGCAAAGAAATGCTATGAAAATTAGTAAAATGTGTTTTTGTCTGCAAAGATTTCGTCTTTCAGAATACTTTTCAGAAATTTTAATTATAATAATAAATTGGTAATAGGACTTTGTGTTCATACAATTCTGTCTGTTATCATTACTTGTGATTAAACAAATTAGATTCGCGCTGCGCGCTCATCCAATTTTGTTAAACACGCATAATGATAACAGACCGAATTGTACTCCAGTCAGTCCTAATACAATCACATTTAACGGTGGCCCATATACAACATGAGCCTATCTGCTTATTTGCAGAAATCTACTACTCGAATTTTTACTGCAAAATCTGAGTTGTGCGTTTGCAGAATTACGCATAACAACTCGGATAGTTGCGGCAAAAAGTCGAGTGGTTACGTGATTCTGCAAATTTTTATAGTAAAAAATTTCTACCAACGCACAACTCGGACTTTAAAAGTAAAAATGGCCGCCGTATTATCAAATAAGCTTCGATTTTATGATCATCAGAAAAATGCATGAGACTGATAGATTTATAGCTCATTAATATCAACATTATACGCGCGGCCAAATAAATAACTGCCCGCGTAAAGAAACGTTCAATAAAACAATGAATGGTTTGGACAATTTGGCCTTGCGTGGTGATGATAATGATAATGACATGACTTTTGCTGAGCATATAGTAGCATCATTTGCACTCCAGTACAGTACAACGCAAGGGGAAAACACCGAAATTAAACATGTCTCGGATGCACTACGAGCTAACAATTATCCTTCGATCAACGAAATCGTTTCGCGAGTCAATTGACAGTTTATTTGTTTTTGCTTCAAAATCGATGTCTTAGAAACTGTATGCAGAATTTGTCGTTTGATATACTTGAAAAGTTTTGTAAAGTTTAAAATGTCAATTGTTATTAAAATTATTTTTTCGTCGCCTGAAACAAATATAAGCAATGACGTCGAAAAGTCTTAGTCACGCACTTCGTGCAATGACTCAGCAAACCACTCGTATCTATAGAGCTTTACTGCAGCGAACCTGAGCAGAGTTCCTGTCAACTTCAAGTCGAGCACTCAGAGGAAACTAAGCCTGTGACCGGTAAGATATTTTGTACGCAAATGGCAAAGTAAAAATATATGTCTTTCAGTAAGATTGCACCAGGCTCTGAAATTGTTGAATTGTAATCTCCTTTCTCGGCAATAATCTTCCAGACAAATTTATTTATCTTATTTTTTGCTTTTGCTTCCGTTTGTTCCTTGAGTCGAAAGACTGACGTGGTAGACCTCAGAGATCCCCGTCTTGGCCCACACGCAAATAATAAACACACTATGTCTACTGCTGCAATATTTTGCTGTGCTTGGAATCCATCCAATTTCATTTTTATGCTGAGGTTCGAATATCGCATTTGAAACTAAAATCTATAATGTAACATTTCTAAGTAAACGTTTGTGTCTTTTAATATCTTTAGATCATCAGTGTGGTAACATGTCCGACTCCAAGCTGAAGCTGTACGGCGCGTGGTACTGCCCATTTGCCCAACGTGTTTGGATTTCCGTCCTTCACAAGATAATCGATTTTGAGTTTATAGAGCAGAATCCTTTCCTAAAAACCCCTGAATTTCTGGCCCTCAATCCTCGTGGAACAATTCCCGTGATAATTGACAAGGGGAACATTGTGTATGAAAGCGCAGTGTGCGTGGAATACGTTGACGAAGCATTTAGTACTGAAGTACAAATTCTTCCTTCCGACCCTTACAAGCGAGCTTATGCCAAAATGTGGGCTGATTTCGTGGCCAGCAAATTATGTACTCCGTTTTATACTTATCTCAAGATACAAGATCCAGAAGAACAGGAGAAAGAAAAGCAAAAGCTGCTAGCCAACTTGAACGAGTTTACCAAAGCTATGGACAAAGACGGTCCGTATTTTGAGGGTGACGCGCTTGGCTTCGTCGACATTATGTACATCCCGTTTGCACTGAGGTTTCACGTGTTAAAGTTTTATCGTGGATTTGAGCTGCCTCAAGATCCAAGGTTCCACAAATGGTTGAATGCTGTGCGAAGTCACCCTAGTGTAAAGCCAACAGTGCAAGATGAGCAGAGATTGATCAAAGCTTACAAGTCTTATACCGAGGCAAGACCGCCTACGGAGGCCGAACTGAAACTCGCAAACTGATGTCCAGCATTTAAAATTGAAGCAAGAAATTCAGACTATTTTAGATCTATTTTTTTCTAAAGTGTAAAGTATAAATATTGCCTCAGAAACTTAGATCAGCCGGGTACAGAGAACTTTCTCATGTTCGAAAAATCTATACCTTATTATAGTAATTTGTTTGATTTGTATCATACACAGTCTTATCTGTTCTCATTGGAGTAATTCTACCGAATAAATATCAGTTCTTTCGACATCGCAGGGGAGCATTCAAGACATATTAACAAATACTGGGCTGGTGAAGCGATGTTTTTTTATCTGAATTTGGGGGAAAAGACGGAAAAGCTGGTTGCGAAGGAAGAAAATAATTTTCTGATTTCTATAACGTATTTCCTGCAGCTTTTCAGAGAATTGTTAGGGTTTTTTTTAACTGCCGAACGCTATTTTTTGGCGCTTTTTCCTTACGTTAGCCAATAACACCTGTAAGAATTGTCATTATCATATGGCAGGCTTGGTGAGCGGCTCTCACAATTAAATAGGCCAGTCTGCCCACCTTACCACTCGCGATATTCAGTATAGTAGAGTGAAATTCTCTTGCCATATAATAAATCCTTTATTAACCAAGCTTGGTCGGTCAAGATGGCCGGATATTGGACTCGTTCTTCTTTTTTTTTTGCATTGTCATAATAACGCAAGAAAAAACTTGGCCAATATCCAGCCATCTTGATCTCATGCTTGGTCAATAACGCATATTTATTGCACGGAATACAGTAATAAGAAACAACAGGTGTCGCAAGAGTTAAGTTCAAATAACACCTTTAACCTCCTTGCAAACATCACATTGTATTAGTTCGTCGTGATTCCTAGGGACTGGAAAGGATTTACACAAAATCCCAAAAAATAATGTTTACGGAGAGCTCTATAACACAAACCAGCCCTTTCTGGTTGTGAATTGTGTTGGCTGCTGGAAAGATACTCAGAGCCGGAGCTCTCATAATTAAGCCGTTAGACTTACGGTTTTATAGGTCTCATTTCACAGATACGGCCCCACGGTTTAATTTCAAAGTCTCACAATTTTCCAAATGTATGGGCGTTTTTTAAATACGCCCGGCTCAAAGGTAAATGTTTGTGATGCTAAAATTCATTTTGGTACTTGTAACTGTTTTCTTTCAGTTTTATCCGCTTGAGCCTTGCTTGATACCGTAATATCCCACTTTAACGCCCCCCCGTTTATAACCCCATATAAGTCCATCCATTTGCTGACAAAAATATTATACCGGATATAAGTCCACCCGGATATAAGCCCCGTTTTGCGTTTGTTCTGAATATTGAAATACAAACTTTGTTAATGCTGCCGAGAAGACCGTTTCATGGCAAACAGGCAAATTGATAACATCAAAGCTTGTAGTTTTTTTACTTTCATTCTGTCCCGTTCCAGTTGTTCCTGTCGCATAAGTGTTTATAGATGTTTTTGAAATAAATTCTCCATTTATTGTGATCCAAACTTCGTTTCAAGGACACATGCAAAAATGCATTGAAGTGTTACCATGTTTTAAATCAATGGCAATTAACATTGGTAGTGCATAATAGAGCGGAATGGAAGAACCTCACAAGAAACGTTTGCATGGCGCATAATACAAAGAGAGCGATAGCTTGTGAGAAAAAACGGGTTCGACGCAGAGCAGAGAGAAGCAAGGAAGGAACTGTGGATATTGCCGTTTTGGGTGAAAGGCGTTGTATTGTATTCAAAGTGACAGATTAATGACAAATGTTGATATCCATGGCTTAAATATTTACATTTTTCAATTCAACTATCATCGTTGAACAGAACAAATAGTAAAAAAACAAAGAGTCTAGAAAGTTGAACAAAATTGCTGAATAAAAATTATTGGTGGGGCTATAGCCCACCCAGACCCATAGCTCCGCGGTCCCTGGCAAGCTTTAACTCGATTCGCAGATTCGTTTTATCTCGTCGTTCCGAAACATTTTTTTTATTCCGCTTAATTAGCCCACCCGGATATAAGCCCCCTCCGTTTATAACCCCTGTCAAAACCCCTTATGAAGCTATGTAAGCCCAGGGCTTTAAAGTGGGATTTTACGGTATATTGCTATTCCCTGCACACGCCGTTTTGCCTCGTTGCCCTTACGGCTTTTATTCAACTGAATTCTGTTGACATCCTAATAGTCCAGGACACTTAGGGTTTGACCCGGAACAAATTCCCATAAAAGCTTTCTCTTCGAAAATCTTTCAGATTGAATGCCCAGATCAACATACTTAAAGTCCCCAAAAATCCCGGCACGGGAACAACTCGATATTTAGTAAAACGTATACCGGGTCTTTTTCTTCAGCATGGAAACGAGGCTACAATCGGAAGTGTTCTGTTTTTCTACTTTGCACAATGAAAATTCGGTCTTTTAGAATAAAAACAAAAACATCTGACAGGCAAGGTCCTTTTTAATCTAACTTTGCATAGTTTGCCCTAAAAACAGATGTAAAATGTGAATAAATATTTGTGCACGATGGCAAAATTCATAGTACGTTTACTCTGATTTCCTCATTCGGAGATGCATGCTCCAAGTCATACACACTTTTTTTTATAAGAACAAGGCTCAAATTTGCCAAAATTTACGAACAATTTAAGAGTAAGCTCAGGCTGACGCTTGATAACTAGGAAAGTTTTTGTGGTAGAAAATTGACTAAAACTGAGCGATACAGCATAAAACATAAAACTGTAAGACTGGCCAACAAACAATGAAGGTAGTTCACCTCTAAATTCAACTGTACAATAGATGTGTGGCGCAAGGCGTTTTACTTTCCAATACCTTGTTTTATTTTGTTTTTTCTTCATTAAAAACCGCTCACAGAAATAAGAACAAATTAAGAACAAATTGAGGGTTAAATGGCCAAAAATTTAAAGAACAATGAGCATCGGAAAAAGTTACTGGTTCTTATAAAAAAGCGTGTATATTATTGGATCTAAAGTATGGAATTCTATTC
>JAOBYJ020003534.1:0-12387 GCA_025403565.2 Palythoa heliodiscus
AGGCCCTCTTTTCCTTTCCCTCTCTCTCCAGTCCCCTCTCCCTTCCCTTCCCTTGAGGGCCTGATACTCAGGTTAGTCTTGTCTTTACTAACCAATCAACGCTCGATGTTGTTACCAAAGTTAGCCAATCACAGTTCTTAACAAAGACATTACAGACAAGACAGCAATTTTTTCGACGCTCAAACGAAATCCTCTGTACTAATAAGAGCTGCTAAAGATATACACTGTTGTCTCTATCGTATTTTGTTCCTTAATGTTTATATTTGGCTTTTGTTGTAAATTAAATTATTGTTGTTTTGGTTGTCCTTTTCCCCTTTTTGATTGTTTCAAGCAAGCAGAGTTGGAAATCAGAGCTTCATAAATACACCCTAAAAAATCTGGTAAAAGCTGATTTCATGTCAGGTTTTCGGTAAAAGCTCACCTGGTTGGCAAATTTTCTACCAGTTTGTTGCATTTTCTCAGATATTCTCAAATACGCCGGGTCAGTAGAAGTTTCACCAGGTTAGAGACAAAATGGCCGGGGAAACTTTCAAAAACCACCAAATTCTAGGAAACCCAAATGTAACGCCGGGCTTTATTCAGTAAAGGGGAAAGAGAAAAAAGTCCCACCGTGGTTTGACTGCAGTTTCTGTTGGCCAGTAGAGTCCGAACATCCACTTTAGCCTCAACCAAGCGGGACAGTCTTTACTCCTCAAGAGTAAAGTTGAATAGGCGAGCAGTTTACAAGTCAAGTTTTTCTTTATCATTAGCAAACAAAGCAACCTCGTGTTCCAAACAAAATAGAAACGTAAACAATAGAGCCGCAAAACAACAAAGGCTAATTTGCTATAGAAAGTTAAACTGAAAAGATACTGAGATATGCATAATTACTACCATGTGACGCGAAATTTACCGGGAAGGGTAAAATCCATGAAGCCAGATTTCACCAGGTCTCTTACCGAGGGGTGTATTTTTAGTAAGACTACTGCTAAGTTTCTTGAAACAATTAACTGATTCGCTGTTCGTTCGAACACGTCCCTTTGATGTGTCACTTACTGGAGTTTGATACGGATCCATAAGGGCTGCAAACACGGTGAGATGGGAACACTGGCACGTAGTGACGTTACAATCACTGGCTTCTGGTACCAAACTGCAGCCTGTCGGAAGCCATTTTGTTACATCACCTCCAGGGCGGTAGAACACACAGGTTGGCTGGTGGTAGCCATCATACGGCTAAAAAAATCAGCAAGTTAGCTCAGGCAGGTTATCTGGGAAAGGACTGCGATTGATTTGTGCATGAAAATTGTGTTCTGAGTGGATGATTTGATATTGAACAAGTGTTAACGTTCCATGCATTATTCGGTAATATCACTCTCGGTAATTATTTGTGATAAAAAGCTATTAATCACTTCGATGAGTAGTTCAAACAAATTACACGTTGCGAAATATATTCTTCTTACCCATGATGTGTTTTGACAATGCGAGCGTTGTAAAAGCAATTTTGAATATATTTATCTATCTAGCTTGCTAGTTATCTGTCTTTAGTGTTCTGGTTTGTTTATTGCAACTGCTGAGCTCCCTGTGGAGCGCGCGTGCGCAAGTAATCAATTATTGCCATGTGCTCTTGACGTTATTTAATTGTTCATGTTTGAGCCGTAAAAATGTAATCGAAGGACACATTTCCAAAAACTATTTCTGGACAAATGTAAGTAATTATTTTATTTAGTTACATCAGCTGAGGTTTGAAGTTAATTTTTTCAGTTTGTAAGCGTATTTCGTTGGTTTGTTATCTGAGACGCTATTCTGTATTAAGCTTCAGATTGTGTCTATTGATCGAGTGGAATCAGTAAATCCTGAAACCAGAAACAGTATGTGTGTCTTGATTTTCGCCTATTAACGTTCAGCACATTTAGCACAGATATAATTATATTACATCATATATCAAGTATTACCTTTCGGTTATAAAGCCTCAGCACAACAGGTGAGCTCAAGTGGGATGATGTGTAGGGTCTGACGCTGCTTGATACGATGGTCGTACCAACCTTTATGTGTGATTGGAAGGAATATCCTGCTACAGAGATAGAGTGATTGAGGGCTTGTTCCAGGTTTTTAAAGATAAAACTAACTACCATAACTGTACTTGAGCTGTTCAACACCTCTGGGGGCAAATAGATTGAGCTGTTCCCGTGCTCAAAGAAGAGACCTTTGCTTTTGACCTAAAGGCAACACGCAAAACAGTGATTAGACTATTTTGCATTTTGAGAAAAATATTGAAAATAATCTTAAAATTGTAAACAAAGCAATAATTTTCCTCAAGTTATGAGATTTACAACTACTACTATTACTACTTCTACGACTAGTTACTACTTCTACTACTACAACTATTAATACTACTACCCCTACAACTACAACTACTACTACTACTATTACTACTACTATTACTACTACTACTACTGCTGCTGCTGCTACTATTACTATTACTGCTACTACTACTGCTACTACTGCTACTACTACTATTACTACTACTGCTACTACAACTACTACTACTACTACTACTACTACTACAACTACTGCTGCTGCTGCTACTACTACTACTACTACTACTGCTACTACTACTAGTACTACTACTACTACTGCTGCTACTACTACTGCTACTACTACTACTACTACTACTACTACTACTACTACTACTACTACTAGTCTACTCACTGCTGCTGCTACTATTACCCTTACAACTTCAATTACTAAACATAATTTTACAAAAAGCCAAATTACAAACCTGGCTATCACGCGATATCTTGTCCACCTTCATTGCAATGTTTTGAGAATAGACGTAAGAAGTAGAGTGATCACCAGAACTAGGAAGCTGCTTAGCAACTTGAAATCCGTATTCGTCGAGAGTTTTTATTAGTTTAATCGAGGAGCTATTTATCTGTAACGGCAGAAGAGAAATTGTATGAACAATTTGAAATGATATCTTTGATAACTCGTAATATACAAGAACTGTTTTTGATCTTGTGTAATATCTTTCTGAATATATACTTTTAGTCCAGTTTGAAGTACTTTAAAAGTCATTCCCAAAGTAAGCATCTGCTACCCTCGTATAAACACAATCCGCCAGGAATCGTGAATAGATTGATGTCAAGCGCTTGACATTCCATAACGTGTTTATCGAACAATTTAGAGTAGATGCCACGACAAACACTGAATGACTGTAAACTAGAAGTTAAAGTCATACTTCTTTGTTTGGTGACATCACAAAATGACCTTGTCAGTTAATTTGGTATATGGAATCATGTCAGGTAACCTGGTATCTGAAATCACGTCAGGTAATCTGATATCTGGAACAATTTCATGTAATCTGGTACCTAAAATCATATCAGGTAATCTGATATCGGGAATCATGCTATGTGATCTGATAATATCAGGCATAATGTCACGTAATCTGATATCTGAAATCACGTCAGGTAATTTGGTATCTGGAAGCACGTCAAGTAATCTGGTATTTGGAATAATTTCATGTAACCTGGTACCTGAAATCATGTCAGGTAATTTTATATTTGGAATAATTTCATGTAATTTGGTACCTAAATCATGTCAGGTAATCTGATATCTGGACTCATGTTATATAATCTGATTTCTGGCATAATGTCACGTAATCTGGTATCTAAAATCACGTCTGGTAATCTGGTATCTGGTATCCAAAATATTTTTCCGTCTTGAATACGAAATCTTTGGCACGGAACCAAAACTGAGCCCCAAAGACCCGGAATCCAGAATCCGACTACTTTGCTTGAATCCTCTTTATTTCTTAATAAAATACGGAATCATGACAGGGAATCCGCAATGCAGAATATTGTATCTGGAATTTGAGACCATTAGAATACCGCAAAAATGGGACGATTCGATGATCATCATTTGACACCGTCGATAAAGCCACACAGTTAAGAAATGAGGAGATTCTTTGTGAGAGTGGTTAAGGTTAAGTACAAAAGTTAGAGTTTGAGTCATTTCAGTTGGTTACAGGTACACTTATGGTTAACTATAAGGTACAAACACCGGGTATTTGAAACCTTTTAAAAGAGAGTCAGACTGAGAGCGTTTCTCAGACAAGGAGTTTACCTAGTGGTTACGTTTGTGTTTGCCGAGGTTAAGCAGCAGGTAATATACACTTTACCTGGGGATTTTGCTGCCAGACCTTATTATTAGACGGCGATAATAAAGAGCTTGCAATGTTGAGAAAGCTCTGTTGATCTCTAGCGGAGGATATTACTGTATTGTTGTGCCTTTCGTTGAGGCGAACAAAGTGTTCTAAGATGTTCACAGTTGTAATCGTGTTTAACTTCCCCATTCCTGCATGAGACGATTCGACTGTTTTTGTGGTTATATTCGCCATTAGTTCCAGGGAATTACTAGCCTTCAAAGCAGCTTGAGAGTCATTAAACAATCGCTTCACCTATTTCAAGCAAAAATAATTAACAATAAGACTATGGAGGCATTTTGGGTATCACAGTAAGTCGTACAATTTTTAACAAGGTTGCCATGGTATTTATTACAGTGATGTATTGTTGGGACCAGATCAATTTACCAGGTAAATCCTTACCAACAATACTTGTGATTTTAAGTTTACTAGGTTTAGCACTGCATAGACTTGTATCGGGTTTGGGTTTGGGTCGGGTATGGTCTTTTGTGTGGTGTGGCGTGGTATGGCATGGTCTGTTGTGTGGTGTGGCATGGTATAGTATGGTCTGTTGTGTGGTGTGGTGTTGGTGTGGTATGGCATGGTATGGTCTTTTGTGTGGTGTGGCATAGTAGGATATGGTCTGTTTTGTGGTGTGGTGTGGCATAGTATGGTATGGTCTGTTGTGTGGTGTGATGTGGCATGGTATGGTATGGTCTATTGTGTGGTGTGGCATGGTGTGGTATGGTCTGTTGTGTGGTGTGGTGTGGTATAGTATGATTGTGTGTGAAGTGGTGTGGTGTGATATGATATGGTGTAGTATGGTAAGGTATGGTATGGTATTGTCTAAGAACACAATATAACTTCATTTATTTTGTATTTATATGTTGATGTATAAAGGTATCAGCATTAAACAAAGAACAATGAACTTCAAGAAAAATTTGCTAATATTGTCGCATATAAAAACGTTTTACGGAAAAGGCAAAAATGAAAGACGTTCAAAATTTAACATGATTAGCTTTCTGTCTCCTTAAATATGATAGATGAGTTTCTGGTACGCACCTCATGCAGTGTTACGTTAAGTGGCTGGTCGCAAGAACAACCAGGTGGCTTTGTAGTGTTAACTGAAATGTAGGGTAACATGGTGAATTAACTGATATTTAAATATATAATATAAGCGTAACGCCTGTGGAATGTGATTAAAGTCGCAAGTTTAGCACCAGCGTGTCAGTGGTGACTTGAGGCCACTTAATAGTTACCTTGCGATTTTAAACACACTCCACAAGCGTTACTCTTAAATTTTACTTTTTTGGGAACCTGGGTCTGAGTGTTAGCTGTGCCGTGCTGGCGAGGGCCGACAGGGCCGAGGCGGCTGTGCGCATGCCTGGCGCGGGTTTGGGTGGGCCCGGGTCGGGTCGCAGGACTCCCACAAAGGGGGTCCTGCGTCAAGCCAGTGTTCCTTTGGTGAACTTCTGTGTTTACTGTGCTCCTGCTTGTCCACTACTGGAAGTTTTTCAGTTTTTCAGTTTTTTTTACTTGGTTGCACCCCCAGTCACGGCGAGAGTGTAGGTTCTCCTCGCTCTTCCCTCTCAGTGTTTCCGTGTCTCTATAGTTATAGCTCAAGGATTTCGTGCCCTACAGCCTGTAGAAATAATATTTCTGCCCGGACTAAGGTGGGGACTGGCCTTTTAGGCCGATCCTTTCCGTTGTATTTCTCTGTCTCGTGCTCCTTCATTATACCATCGAAGTGCACGCGAGTCAAAAAAATACAAAAAAAAATAAAGCTGACGAGGCCAAATAAAGCCGACAGAGCTCTCCACTGCTGCTAACATTCAGACTAATTTTATTTAAGGGTAAATACAAGCGGTAATCCCCAGCACCATGTATCTATAGTACCTAATAAGTGACTGAAAGCTTCCATTGGCGCGCATGTGCAAACTGAGATTGTGGAGAGCAATATGAAATTAAACTTGGCTTCACTTCAATTCATGATCAGCTTTCATACGAGGTTCGGGTTAAGACTGACCCATCCAGTTAATCCCTTCGATTCCCGCTAATACTTTTTGCACGTATTTTTTTTACATGAAAACAGATACAATCTGAAAGCAACAATTGCTTACACCATTTGTCTGTGAGTTTACTGGCGGCCCAAGCTCAAAATTTGTCAGTCGTGCGCGCCAAAAATTGCAAGAGTTTGAAATTGTGATTTTCAAATGCTTGACAAAATTTTCAACGGTATTCATTGACGAGTTAGCAATAATCACATGCACTCTTTGAGTATAGTGGGTTTTAACTTCTACACAGAGCGGCGGATATAGAATCGATTTGCAGTGCTGTTACCATGCAAATATAAAAGGCAAATTTTTATACGTGCCGCGATGCATCTTGATTAATATAAAAGGCTGATTAAACATACAAACCCTCTTTTAAGGTTACTGTGCCATAAATCGATTTCCTTGGAGCCTTGGGGTTAACCGCACACTTGTACAGATAGGTCTCAAATATCTGAGTATGGTTTTAAAAGAAACATGTAGCTAATAAAATTATATCTCCATTTCTAAAAATTTTAAGCTTTTTACAGGCAAGTAGTCAAGAAGCCTGTTAATTTAGTACGAAAACGTCGTAGTAAAATTGACTTATGTTATTTTACATTGACTTTATCTTATATTGAAAAAAATGAACTCTAAAAGATTCGTTTTCTGCTAAAATACAGAAACGCTAACAGTACAAAAACATCTACGTTTTGACGCTAAGTTAATTTCATTATCAAGTCAAATTAAGTATTAAGAGAGTGCAAATAGAAAACTGGATGATGAAACAGTAGAAATTTATAATAACAATAAACTCCTAAGGGTTTCACGAAATCAACGAAGGTTGTCAATAATTTTTCATCGCCGTAAGATATTTTAAAGGAGGCTGACGTTTCGAGCGTTAACCATTCGTTAAAGCAATTTAAAAGGTTCTTATATAACTTAAATATTTTTTCCAAAATCGAGTTTTTTAAGAATTTTTTTACCACCCTGCGACTTCCTGTCATGAAATAGGACCAACACAATCAGTATTTGAGTCTGTTGTTGCCTTGGCAACACAGCAAATTTTGTTAGTACTGGCAATCAAATGTTTTGGAGCGCAATTAGGGATTAATCAGCACGAGTAAATATTTTAAGGACTAACATAAAATTAAACGAGCGAAGCGAGTTCAATTTATTGTCTTTGAAATATTTACAAGTACTGATTAATTCCGAATTGCACGAACAAACTATTTGATTACTTGTTAATAATATACATTCAGGAAAGAATCGGCATCACGCTCGTTTTCGCACTGTCGCATAAAACTCCTGAAGCAATAAATTTAGATCTTCTGGTTGGCAGCTTTTCATGTCTTCATTATAACCAGTTTGGTTTGCCCAGGTTTTTCACACTTTTAGCCAGTTGTTGGTACTTTTAACAGTATTTTTTTGTAGACTTCTCTTTTAAATTTTGAATGAGCTCGTCACTGCACTCGGCAAACTTGGACGCCGTTTTGTTTACAACCAATTACATGTAATTGCACTGCTTTGATTTGATTTGTATATGTACTGTGTGGGATTTATAGAGAGGCTCTCAACCAATCAGATTACGATAATTTTTCTATGCATATTATTAAGGGTGCTAAAAGGTACTCTCGTTACAAATCTTAGTGGGTGAAAATAAAAACTTTTGATGGACCGAAACTAGTTTTTGCAGACACTGCTTATACCTTGTCCGGCATGAATGACAAACTGTTAGCCGATCCAACCGAACGTTCCAAAGTTTTTGTACGAATTCACAGTGCCAATAAACAGTTGTTCGATATTGGCAAGGATTAAGCCTTCTCAGCCCTTCATGATGAGCTCAGGCACCAGCAAATGGCCAAAATTACACAAAAAGTATATTTTTGTGTTTTGACGCGTAAAACCCTCCAGAAAATTAGTTGAAGTATATGGCGAGTACTGTCAAGTGAACATCTTTTATGTGACATCATACCTATATGCCATTCCCAGACTCCTGAGCTTTATTTTGGAGAAACGATAGCTAGTTTTAAGTTATCTTACCTCTACCCCTCAAGACCTCTATTTAATAAATTTTAAGTTGTATAAGATCCCCTTAACTTTTTATTAACTCGCTAATGCAATCAATAATTTTTTTATAGCTATCATTATAAACCCCCAAAGGTATGTGGACCATTGGAAAGTCAATGTCAGTTAAGTAATCAGCTTAGCTAAACAACATTTTGTAGACCAAATAGTCCTACAGTCTTTTCTGTTCTTGCAGTTTTCAAGACTTTTAAAATGATGATTGAATGAGAAAAATATCAACACTTTGTGATTTGCTGACAAACAACTATTTATTTTCTTATTTCAATCAATCTAATGACTTTTTGTTTTGATTAGAATAGGATATAATTGAATAGAATAGAATAGAATAGACTAGACTAGAATAGAATAGATTACAATACAATACAATACAATACAATACAATACAATACAATACAATACAATACAATACAATACACTACACACTACACTACACTACACTACACTACACTGCAATACAATACAATACAATACAATACAATACAATACAATACAATACAATACAATAAACCGTAACTACAACAACAAACGTTAATGTATAGGAGTGTTTTCACACACTCCCCAGAGACACCAGACATAAGACGAAGCAACCATGTTGGCGCCCTAAACAAACATCAAAATTCTTTTGTTCAAGGAAACCAGCCAGGCCGCTATGACGTCAGGAAAATACTCAATAGCAACCTACTCACCCGTATGTTATAACTCTTTTTGGGAGTCGCCGGTGTTACAAATGTCTTGGTAAAATAATGCTGCTTGCAGTTAATATTTTGGCGTGTAATACCTGCCACAACACAATGGCTGGTATTGAATATATTCATATACACCTGACGAATACAGCTGGGGCAATATGTGGAGCTGTAGCAATACTTGTAGTACCCTGAAGACAAAGAAAGGTTCAAGTTATATATGGACATGCAGTCATCCACGTACGGGTATAGTCCCGAAGTATCTTGGAACTGCGTTAGACGAATTTAAAGATACACATTATTTCAACTGTTACACAGTCACAGATATTGTTTTTTCATAAGAGCAACTTTATAAGAACAACGAGACTCAAATTGACCAAAATTTAAGAACAATTTAAGAACAAGCTCAGGCTGAGGCTCGATAACTAGGAAAGTTTTTCCGGTAGAAAAATGTCTGAAACTTAATTTAACTTAGCAATTGTAATACAGTGAGTGTAAATAGGAAACGATTCACGATAATCTCCGTACTAGAGAATGTTCAACAAACAATGAAGATCGGTTCGCCACTAATTCAGCTATACAATACGTGTTTGGTGCGAGCCGTTTTGTTCTCCAATGTCTTTGTTTCTCTTGTTTTTCTTCATTAAAAACCGCCCACATATTCGTCGCCAACAAATTAAGAACAATGAGCCTTGGCATATAAATAGTTTCTGCTCAATATTTAACTGATCACGTACTCGTTTTTGGTCGTGCTAATGGACTTACAAAATCCTTTGTAAGTCTGAAATAACACAGTTATTACCTCTTACAGAAAATTTTTCCAGAGGACTGACGTAAAAATGATTTGATCCAACAATACCAAATTCTCCTCGAGTTCCTTGACAAAGAGAAAAAAAATTAATATTTTGAAAACAATTATAAACGTTGAAAACAATTATAAACGTAAGATAATTTTATTATTCTATTTCCTTATTGTTCAGTTACTGTGGGCACTTCGTGGATGGCTCTTGTCTTGTCTTGTCTTGTCTTGTTTTGTCTTGTTATTAATCTGGCTTCAATGTATAGTTTTATAGATGGAATATTCCGGGGCAAAGAAGTTATCTGCTTCATTTTGAGTTGACTTATTTATGAAGTTAGTTATGTAAATCCATTGGACATGTGAGAATGCAATATTACACGTGGTCCCCTACAAGGTAACTCACATTAAAAACCAGAAAAACAAAAAACAAAAACAAAAAAATCATTACAAAGATTATAACTAACAATTACAAAAATAACGTTTCTGCGCCGGCATGTAAGCCGGGACAGATAATCTCATAAGATTTAACATTGTCAGGCTAGAAATATAGATAAGTTTAAGGTCAGTTTTGAATCAGTGAACTGAGACAAACGGATGATTTTAGACAGTCCGGAAAGGAGTTCCATCAGTTAACAATACGAACAAAAAAAGTTTCTGAAGCAGGAACTTCTTGCCAAAAAAGAGTTTACATCATTAGCAGAATGCATTGAAGTTGGAAATTGTCTATCGTTTGTTTCTGTATGACATGCAAATCAGTTTGCTCCCAATAATAATGTTTTTGATACGGATAGCTTAACAAATCATGAGAAAGTAACTCTTAAATCAATCACCTTTCCAAGCGGTATTATCTGTTTTAAAGGGTTTTTTTTTAAAGAAAGAGCAGTTAACGTTGTTTTCACTTTCTGAAAGATATGTCAATCAATAATCGAGTTCGGTTTCTTCATGCAATTTCTGTAATTCTTTAGCTTTGTTAAAACAAAAAATAAACTTAAAATATTAGGCGTTTTCTCTTGTATTACAAGTATTAGAAATATTCTTTTATTCAAGTGAACTTTGAAACGACATAGAGGCCTTTAATTCAGTCTAAGTTTTAGAAAATTCTCTATTGATAATCAGTTTGACCTATTATCGACTGACATCAGTACTCAGCCGTGTCAACACGTACGAGCAGGTTGTTCGCCACGGTATTTTGAGCCACAGCTAACAGTTACTGCTTTGCGTGTGAGGAATTCGTTTAAATATTAACCTGACAGTGTTTCTCTTTTGTCATAAAATATTAATTGATCAGTGTTTTGGCTTTAAAAAGGAGATAAATGCACAACCCATTTTATAAATGCATAGGTAGTTTGCAGGATGCAAAATTTTGAGCAATTGAGATAATTCAAGATAATTAAAACAAATTTTCAGTAAAACTCAACTCATGAAGGCTGATAAAATGATGTTAGCTTCTGTGAAGCTGATAAAAATCCGTCGAGATTGCGAAGTTCCGAGTTCCTTATTTTTCAGGTTTCTTAAATTTACACTTGCTGAAAATGTGTCATTTTGTCAATTTAGCATTTCTGTTCAGCTATTGTTTAGTAAGGGCTAGGACTTAAAACCAACACACTGTAAAGCTCACATTTTCCTTGGTTGTAATTAAAACCTGCGCCCTTTTTGAAAAACGCTTGGTAAGATAACGTTTGGAAAATGCTTTTAATATTTTTTTTAAAAAAAATATGTTTTTTGAAAAACTACTAAATCCCTTTGTAATTAATTGGTGAATGAGGTACGCGCAAAAGACTGTAAAGGAACATTTTCAAACAATAAAAGAGACAAACCTTGAAGAAACAAACTTGCGATAATGGCGGCAGTCCAAACCAGAAATCCATAGGTTGTCATGTCCGAACCGTTGAAAGCAACTGGCGATTACAATGTCAGGTTTAACTTCACTTTCTCAGTCCAAATGGTACTAACGAATTTTGATGTGGTTGTTGTTAAAGTCTCAGGGTCTAAAACTTCGAAAAAATTCGGTTTTCAATGGTCAATGGCTTATCAAGGCTAAGCCAAAAACAATCGTTTCGTGCCGGACAAAAATATTGTTAAAGTGAACTAAGTCATTTAAAAAAAATCAATTATTTGCTGATTTGACCAACGCATGCGCCGAATGAAGCTCTCTATTCACCGACTGCAATTTCCGCAATTTTTCGGGTTGTTCTCCTTCGTGTCTAAATTGAATTAAAATTGACTTAAAGTACCACCAAATTTTGCGTTTGAGTTGGTTTACAATTGAAAACTCCGCTACAAATAAGAAATGATGAAGAAAGAATTAAGTTTTACACCGGATCTTGACACAAATGTGACATGTTTTCATTTCGTCTGCACATGTGTCCACGCGCCATGAGCACTAGTTCGTTCGACTTATCAAATCGAAAGAATTTAGAAAAAAATAATGCCCTTTTAGACCACTTTGATGGTTTCAATAGCTCTTGGTTTTAAAAAAACCAAACTGTATAGCATTTAAAAGTCAAGCCGTTGTATAATGTCTCTATGTCTTTTGTGTAAACGTTGTCTGTTATGGCGCGCCGATTGTTTCAAAATTTTCCTTTTTTATCAGCCATCATCTATCAATATCTCGGTCAGATGTTCACA
>JAOBYJ020003645.1:0-12387 GCA_025403565.2 Palythoa heliodiscus
GCCCGCTCGGGTAACCAATTAGAACACAGAATTCGCTTCATTGTGCCCGCTCACTGATCCTGCTATATTAATAGATGCACATACTGCTCGTGTTGCATGTGAATTATTTTCTAATAGTTCAGTCGTTCGATTATGCTTTTGCTTTGACCGATACTTTGTTGCAATTTTCTCTTATTTTATTAAATTGTCACCAACAAACGCGTATTTATTGACTATGTGGATCGTTTGACAATTATGTATGGGACCGGTTTCATATTACCTCGAGTATCTTTAAGACGGACACCTCTCTAAGACGGACAGTTGAGGCCAGTCCCGAAGGTATCAGTCTTAGAGAGGTTTGACTGTACAAACCTTTATTAACTTCGAGTTTTCCATCTTATAGCTAGTTTAATGCACTTTACTAAATAGACCAGTTTCGCACTCCTATTTGCCGCTGATTTAAATGACTGCAGATTCCTTTTGCAGTGTTAGCCTCGTTTCGTTGTTAAATATTCAAAAATATTAGTGCGAGCCGGAGCGAGAGGTCACACCTTCAATAATACACGCAGTTGTTAGTAACGTAAACTACATTGGCATTTAGGAATATTTATCTTCATATTGAGGCTAATACTGTGCAAAAGGAATCTGTAGTCATTTAAATCAGCGGCAACTAGGAATGCTAAACTGGGCTATTGACCGCCATTCACATCAGCTGTTTAGTGCCAGTCCTACTTAGACTAAAATTTTGGTCCGGGAAAGGATCTAATAGCCTCCTCTTTTTCACATCGTTTTACAAGAAGAGCACAAAATAAGAGTACAAAATAAGGCCTGGCAGCTTGTGCAAATATAATATAGTTATAAACGGTTCTTAAGTAACAATTTTGGTTACTTTGCCTTAAGTCTTGAGATGTCTTATGGTACTTTCTAATGAACCAACTTCATAAGCTAAATCCCGGATATTATGAGCCTAAATACACCTTATTCCAAATATTTTAATATCTTTTGTCTACATTAAAATTAGCCCTTCTTGCCTCGCTTTAGGTAAAATATTCTTTTGAAAGTTGAATTCAAAACCGAGGTAAGAAGGGCTAATTTGAATGTGGACAAAATAATATTAAAATCGCCGCCATTTTGGAATAAGATGTATGGCCCATTGAAGCCGGTGCTTATTTCCGGTTTCTGAAGTGTTAAGCGGATGAGAGTTATTGACTCCCCCTGGACGGGACACTAATCCATCGCAGGTTAGCCCCCAGCAGAAGCTGGTACTCATTTTATCGACCCCGTAAGGATGGAGAGCAGAGCCGGGATTTGAACTTGGGACCTTGTGGTTGGAAGTCAGAAATCTTACCACTGCACAACCTTTATCAAATTTATAAATCTTTGTTTGTTTGTATGTGATATGTGTCTGTTTTTTGGGGGGACCGGGAGGCAGTCGGGGCGCTCTTTGCTTTCAATACCTCCATCTAACTGCTGTGTAATAATTGTATAAGTCTTTTCAGAAGAAGCAAACATATTTAATATTAAATTTTTAATAACGTTCTTGAAGAACAAAAAAAGTCATGACAAGTTTAAAAAAGCAGCACTCTCTCTATAAATGCCCCGTCGACTTGTCTCAAACTTGACCCGAAGAGGAGCTAGCCTTAAAATTTATTAGGACTTACTTTTTTAAGAAACCGTTTTTATTCACGGCTTCCTGCATATTTGCCGATATTTGTTCATTTTCCTCAAGTTTCTCGTTGATGTAAGTCTTTATTTGAGTTGGTCAGCGGTTTGTAGGTGGCTGCCGATTCATCATTTCCTTGAAAGAGAAAGAAAGAAAGAAGGGAATCTACATCTCAATTTCCGCTTATAAACTAGTCAGTATCTGGATCTTAAATGAAGTTTTTGGGTACTCCAGTTTAGATATACTCCATTTTAGGTACTCCATGGAGTAAGGCTTCGTGTTTTGTCCGCTGTCGTTTGATATATAACGTCATTGACTGCAGTATAAAGGCAACTCCAAATCGACATTTGCAAAATGAGGGGGAAGGGGCTTGGGCACGAGCTGCAACCGCAAAGCATGCATGGATTATTTGGCTGGACAGAAAATAAACATCTTTTGAAATCCTCCAATATTCTAACTCTGACGAAGGACGACAGTCCGAAACGTCAGTTTCAAATCTTTTCCACAGTAATAAACTTTAAAATTTATCAAACTGTTTCTATAGAAACACAGACGCAGTATCCCATTTTGTGTAATATTCTAAATCTGGAGCATTTCTAAAATTATTTAAACAACCTGGAACACAAGTTTGAGTGCTGTAGATGTGTCTGGCCAAAAAATCCTCACGCTGGGCCGGTAGAAGCTCGTGACGATTAGGGGTCAGA
Organism: Palythoa heliodiscus; assembly: GCA_025403565.2. NCBI lineage: Eukaryota > Metazoa > Cnidaria > Anthozoa > Zoantharia > Sphenopidae > Palythoa > Palythoa heliodiscus. The sequence continues at coordinate 2,347 of JAOBYJ020003645.1, forward strand.
GGGATTTTAGCAAGCGCCGAAGGTGTGAGCCTCCAGGAAGGGTCAGGAAGCATGCTTTCCAGGGAAATTTTGGCAAACTACACTCTCTCAAATGCCAATTCTGCATATTCTGGGGGTAATTTTGAGAAATGTTTGATGAATCAAGTTTTATATTTTGGATGACGAATGTCAGTTATTTTAAAGCTTTAAATCTTGTTGAATGTGAACAGCGCCAATTGACAAAGTTAAGGTTTGGACGAGGTTCATTACGATAACAAGACAATACTACAAGACATACGGTATGATAACAGGCCAAGGACTGGTGATAAAAGACGGTTCTTTAGAGTCAATAATACCTTTTCTCAACTACACTTAAATTTGTTTTATTAGAAACTGAACAAATATTTTTTAAGCCAGGTCAAGTTGTAATTAGTCTGAGATTTCTTCCCCCATTCCTGCTCCCCCGGTCTTGTCTCCTTTTGCAATTGGCGAATGCAGGTAGTAATGAAAGTAGTGGGTCATTTTATTCCCCTAACTACTGACTGCCTTTTTTGGTGGTGAAAATGTCAAATTTTTAAGTTTTAACTTTTTGCATTCAATGCTACTGATCAGCCTTACACAAGTATAAGTAACATTTGTCACATGGTGCTAAAACAAAATACTACAGAAGTCCTCTTGCTTTGAATGTTGCTGATGCCAACTTTCTTTAACGTAGGGATCTCAAGCCATTTTGGATACTTTTGTCCCTCATTCTTTGAACTGCAAGCACGTAACTAATGACACTCGAAGCAAGAAAAGTATTAATACTTTATTTCAAAATTTACTGATACATTGCTTTATTACGGGTGCCTAGTCCTTTCTTCCTTCCAATCCTCTCCCCAATACCTTATAGCTTCAAAGGAGAGTCTATTTGCAGGCTAGCTTCAAGGCAAATTCTTATACAAAGGTTTATAGATACCTATTTCAGTATGCTGGAGGTTAAGAAATGAGCTCCTTTCATTTATTTGATATGGAGAGTGCCAGGTTGGGAAACTACAATTGGATATTTTAGTTTCTTTCAAAGCCTGTCTTTAACTCATAAATTTTTCAACAATAGTCACAAATCCTAAAGTTTTTCAAGGTCTGGTCATTAGCACTATGTGTTACCACACAACTGAAAACACTTAAAAATTAACAATATAAATCAAAACTTTCAAAGCTAATCGTTTAAATTGGACAATTTTCTTTTCAAACGCTATCATCTGCTACAAAAAAGAATGAAGGCCTATACAGTTTTCCTTTGCCCAGTCATCTTTGGAAATAATAAAAACTCACTAAATAAAACAACTTTTAAACTTGACTTGAGGCTGATAAGTCAATATTCATTATTGTAAAGTATTTTTCATAGTTGGACTAGTTGCCATATCCCTCCTGCACAAACAAATGAATGGCTGAAGGAATGAATGAGCCAGTGAGCGAGTAAGAGACTGAGTGAATGAATGCTCCCTTTTTATATACGGTAATATCTATATATTAAGGTTAGGGTGTTCAAAGTAGGCTTCTTTAAATGTTCATCCAAACATGTTTGACTGAGTGGAGAAATTGATGAGACAGAGTGGAAATCGATAAGTCAATCTGGATGCATCCCGCTGGAGACTCCAGCGACACTTTGCTTAGAAGTCCAGTAGCTCTCTTACACAGTCAGAGAGTGAAAATCTGCCTTATTCACTGCATGCTTTAGTTGAGAGACATAAATCCAATTCAACATTTTATGCTTTTTTTATCTAAAGTGCAAGCTCAAAGATTACCCTGAAAACATCACCTCCTTCTTAGAAGGATAATATAGACATCCAGCATTAGAATTTCAAAAAGTTGGCAACAATGATTTTGGAAAGCAAATTTGTTTCCTCAAAAGCAGAGCAAATACTTAAAATCTCAGTTTTCCAAAAACAATTTTTAGAACATTTATTAATTATCAGCCTTTATTAGTTTTATTTCAGATATTATAAAAAACGTTTTCATTCACAGTATGAGCTAACCCCTATCAAAAGTCTTCCCCCTCCAGTCGATATTAGCTAAGAAAGGCATAAGGGGAATGTTTATGCAGCTCAGCTAAATTAGAGACAACTAAAGCATTATAAGTAATTCATTATTGGCCACTGACTGGTAATATCACTTTAAGAACAGTATGATAGTTTTCCTTCCCAATTTCCAACATGACTTCCAACAAACGTAAAAAAAAACCTCACTGTTATACAGCTTCAAAGATCAGTAGCTCCATCAGTACAGAAAAACACAGAAAGAACAAGATAGAATTGGCAGGGCATGTAAAAAAATTAACTGTTCTATAGAATTATTGCTTTGATGACTTTCAGTTTTAGAAAGTTACCCAAGTTGATCCAGAAACTGAAAACTGAAGCAACAAAACGAGAGTTGCGTATGAATGATAATTTGTTTTGACTACTGCCTTTGAACTTTGTTCCCTGTTCCTACTGTGCAGTGCCATTTCTTTTGGTCAGTGTTTTGAATCTGGACAAGATATAGTTTCCCAAAGTAGAAAAAAACCTCTGAAAAAAATAGAAACAAAAATCAACTATGCTACAACTTTACTTTTACTTAGATTAGATGGTGAGTCATGCCACATTAAAAGCCACTATTAAACTAAACTAGTTTAGTCTGATATTTAAGTATTTGCACCTTCAAAAAGGTAACAGTAGCTGCCGCAATCACTCATTTATAAGGTAGCAAACTAGGATAAGATATGATTATTGATCTGTGGATGATATTTGTCCCCTCATGGCATGGCGCTAAACTTTGTTTTTATCCCATTATATAGTCAACTTTACTGGAGACTTTTTTGCATCCTGATGTTGAAAACACCTTAGTGTCATCTGGAAAATACAACAGTTCATCAGCCACTTTGTTTAAGGCTGCATCAGTTACAGGAAACCCCTTCTCTGTCATATCTACTTTGGCACATTGTTTGATGTGAGCCCTTTCAAGCGGCATAAACGGGACAAAATAATCAATCAAGTTTGCCTGTATTAGGTTTGTATGCCAGAAACCTCCTTTTGTATTAAATGCTCCCAAATTGATGATTCTATCCATTTGTTTTATTGTAATACTTTCTCTCCTCTTCCCAAGTTTCCAGTTTTTCAATACTTCCTCGTTTATAAGATTTCCCCCGGTGTTGCTGAGAAACAAGAAAATGCTTTTGCGATAATTGACGCCTCCTATATCGCGGTGATAATCAAGGAAAGGTTTTAAAACATCAACTAGACCCTCGGGCATCTTATCCATTTCATCAAATATGAACAACGATCTCTCACACCTTGATGCATTTCCCACGATCCAGCTTTTCAAGCTGTCTTTATACAATTCGATTTCTGATTTATGTGGAAAATCGTGTGTTGCAATTATCTGATGAACGAAACCACTTTCCATTCCTTTACGAAACATGTGTTCAGCTATAATTTTGCTGACAAAGTTTTTGCCACTTCCAGTCCAACCATTGAATGAGAGAGCCAATGCCTTCGATGGTGTTTTGTTCAAAAGGTGGCCTTTAACCGCCTTGTAAACCGTATCACTCACAAGATGTTGTCCGAAAACCCTGTTCCTTAACGCAGCTTGTAGACCAGTAATATTAGGAGTATTTGTCCAACGATCAGTACAACACTCTTTCCATCTGCAATATATATATCCTTTTTTCAGTATCCACGCTGCAAGACCAGTTAAGCCAGCTCCTAGTGCTGTTTCTAACACCAAACTATGGCAAAGTGTAAACATAATAATGAAACACAAAAATAATGCAACTCTTCTCATTTTGCATTGACTTTATCTAAAATAGAAAGCCGACATTTTGAAATACCGCTGGACAGGAATAGTCAGCAGAAGACTGAAATTAGCCAATCAGGAGACGTGTTAGAGAGGCAACGGCGGGGACGAGCGTGGGCATCAAATCTTTGCTATAAATGAGTCGAACCATAGCCATGGCAGTGAAAAAACGAAGTAAATCGGAAAAGGCATCGTCTGGTGAAGTTGAAGATGCTCTAGGTGACGATACTAAACCAGATGAAAGTGAGGGGTCAGTTGATATGTCGTGTAGCAAAAGCGAAGAAGAACCTTATGAACCTGTCCAGAAAGAACATGCTGAGCCAAAGGATAAAAACAGTTGCAATTTCTGGAACATTTTAATATTTATAATTATAGCTTCTAGCATTATTGTCTCGATATATTTTGCTTCTAGCGAAAACACGAGCACCGATGTCGATATGAAAAAAAATTGGGAAGAAGGTCTACAAAATTTGAAGGTTAATTTTACTGGGCAAACCTCGAGATTTTGGAAAACTTTAAAACACAGAGGTTTGTCTCATTTGCGAAAGGAAAGTCCGAGACAACCACTGGTTTTTTTATTGGCGGCCGTACCAAGTGCACATGGAATAGTCGACTGCCTGGCCACAAAACTCGCAGAATTGCTTGACCCACTCAAAAAGAACAACTTGAGTAGAATCGTTGGGAGAAATTTACAGAATACGCAAGGTGACGAAACAAAGAAAAAAATAGACGATATTTTGTGTGAAGCGTTCAAAAATGGAAAAAGAGTCGCACTCATCTATCATCTTCACTTGCTACCACCACCATCACCTTTATTATTCTACTCATATTGCGACGACCAGAATGCACCGTATAAACATGCTGCACTCATATTTACTGTGCATCTTCCAAGAGAGCCAGATGCTTCCCTCACAGCTGTTGAAGCAGAGGGAAGTGTAGAAAAGTTTTTAGCACAAGAGGTATGGGCAGTCTCACCGTATACCCAGGATGAAATTCCGGCACTTTTAAGTCGAATTGCTGATACTGTTGTACTCGTGTATAGTCCAGACAAGAGCTCGTCAGTGGATTCATATTGTAAAGACTTAGTTATATAAACACTCAATTTTGACATTACTTAATAGTTTCTCATGTGAGGAAGGTGCACACCTAGGGTTCAGAATCATAAGGCACCAATCTATGTCAAGCTCGTGGGAGTCAGGCATGATAGGCAGATTTGAAACACCATGATATCCTGAGTGAATGGCTTTTGACACTGCACAAGTGTCCGGTAATCTTGTATTATGGAAGATTTAATTAGCTGCTACACACATTTGGTGTTGTTTGCTTGAACTTCTTGTCCCCAAAGAGGGAGTTTATATGAATTCTCCTGGGGGGAAGGCCTCCGTTAAAAAATGGGTATGGGTGCTCAGCAGACCTTTTAGGTTCAAAAATACTACCTTCACATACCTTTGAGGGTCTTCAACTGATACTGTATCTCTTAGAGTCAGTTTTTTGAAAATTACTCAAGACTATACAGATTAAAACAGTGTCATTTAAATAATAATAGTTATATATTAACTTCAATATATAATAATATTTATTAACTATTCTTCAACAATACATCAACATTGTTCCTCTAAGTTGTACCTTTTAAGATCTGAAATCAGTACCTGAGTTAATTTATGCATACCTTTTAGTGTCATTTTCAAAGCAATCTCGTGAGCATCCCTATTCATTTTTAAGGGAGTCCTCCCCCTTGGGCAATTTCCCTACCAATGCCTGACCCCTCACCCCACAGGCATAACATTGATCAATCTCTTCAGCACAAGCAAGTTTTAGTTACAATTTTAAAAGTAATTTTTGAACCACAAGTAGTTCAAATAGTAGATTGAGTAAAGTATGTTGATTGTAGCTTAGTTAATGTTGGCTAGTGGTGCCAGTTCATTACTCCTTGTAACAGTATCCAGACACAAATTGATCTGTTTTCAGAGGTAAAGGCATCTTTGTACTATTTTCAATTTATTAAATTTCTTACTTTACAGGTAGAGCAGTGGATCTCCCAGGGGCTGTCTGTGCTTCTCTGTTCCCTTCAGTTTTTGATTTTTTTACTTATTTCAATACAAAATTTCACACAATTTTTGTACAAATTTGTAGGTCATTATAGTAATTATAATTGTTATTGTCCCTATTATTGTTCTAGTATTAAAAATTGCAGTAATCAAAAAATTATTTGGGGCAGAGGAACCCTTGCAAAATTATTGGGCAGCCATTGACCCCCCAGCCTTTCAAGTTCTGTCACCCATGGATATTTTAGGAACTTGGAGTGCATGGGCATAATTGCCTAGATTTTATAGTAATTAATGAGCAAACTAACCTAGCTTATACAATTAACCAGTTAATTGCAACCAGTGAGCATTGAAGCTGCAAGACTTAAGGGAATGAACTCTTCGATCGGCACTGTTCAAATCTCTAAAGTATCTCAAAAGTACCTGGCTAACTTTGACAGCTGCCAGCCCTTTGGCAGCAGGCCCATACAAAGGATTTTTGTGCAGGGGGGTACAAGCGAGAGCACCCCATCTCCCTCCCTTCAAAAACACCTTACAAATCCCAGGGTTTCATGGAGCATTCTCCCCAGGAAATTTTAAAATATGTGCTGTTTTTGTGATTGACAGGGATTTGTCTTCGTTTTTTGATATGGTCCGTTATCTATGGTTTTCATCTGCTTTCACTGCAAATAATACAATACAATGCTATCCGTAGCTGTCTGCTTGAGATTATACCTGCCAACTCTCACGCCTTAGGCATGAATCTCACACCTGACGGTTGAAAACATCTACAAATGGTTTGACCTTCGCATCTTTTTGGATAAGGACATTAAACCGTAGGCCCTCGGAGACGTGCATCTGTGTGTGTATCTGTCATGTGAAATGTCTCCGTCCACCTTAGAGTGGTAAAGATGGTGTCCCCAATTAGTAGGCCTTTGGTTGGCTAAATACATTGGACACCTATTAAAATAAAGTTATTATTATTATTATTATTCAAACAGTATCAAACCAAATTTGCATTTTTTGCCAATTTAAATATTCCTACCCTGATTGTAGTAACTGAGATGCCTGGATCCAGGGGTACAAAAAAGACAAAAGAACAAACAAACAAAACAAGACAAAGAAAATGTAGAGGGGAGCGAATAATTAGCTGCAACGTTCGCGGGCTCACACACGCGTGCTGACAACCGTGTCTCCCCAGACTCTCTCAACAGGTATAAAAAACAAAATGGCTGAAAATGGAGTTAAGAAGTGGCCGTCAATTGAGTAATGATTCCAAATTACCTAACGATAAGATAACTTCTGCTAGATCTCGACGGAGCGGCGTTCGGTCAAGAGAAATTGCCTCTCAGTTATTTTCCGAGGCGGAAAAAACAGAAATTAGAGGGAAGCGATCAAAGACGAATTCAGGTTTTCGATTTTATTTGCTTTTACTTTTAGCAACAGCATTTCTAGTGTTAGTTGTTGTTTTGCTCGTCCATAATTTGCCATGGGTCGCTTGGAAGAATGCTGACCGAGTTAAGAACTACATTGAGGGTGTAACGAAACTGGCAAAAAGTTTCCCTGCACAAAACGCGCGCCTTTGGGATATCCTAAGAGCAAGAGGCAAAGCTCACCTTAACAACACCTCTCCCTCAAGACCTCTGATTTTCATGGTGGCTGCCCCACCTGACGGGCACGAAGTAGCCAGCTGCCTTGCAACAAAACTTGCTGGTATAATCGATCCACCTGCCGTCAATCGACTTCTAGTTATTGATGGGGAGAAGTACGACTTAAAAAGCCAGGGACAAAACGCAAAGAAGGCTGAACTTGATAATCTCTTGGCTGAACATTTTAGGAATAATCTAAAGGTGGCATTAATCAAACGTCTTGAGGCCCTGCCACTGTCATCATTGCTGCTGTTCTATTCTTACTGCGATGATCAAAATGCACCATTCAAAGACGTTGCTTTCATTTTTACTGTTGTTCTACCTTCGTTCCCTGATCCCTCACTCACACCCAAAGATAAAGAGGGAAAAGTGGAGAGGTACCTTGCTAATGAAGTTTGGAAATCTCCTTTATATGATGAAAACATAGTTGCTGGCTTGTTAAGCAGAGTGGCAGATACTGTAGTTTTTGTTCGCTTGGAAGAGGAATCGCTTTTAGCTAAAGTGTGTCCAAAGCAAGATAAGAATTTTGAGTCCTCTCTGGATTAGTTAGTTTTGATTGTTATAATTAAGGGCCACTGCCAAAAAAACCAAAAAGCAATAAGGTTATGTGTGTGTGTGTGCTCTGCCATAAGGAAGGTCTGGTCCTATAGCCGTCTGTCCATGGCAAGCCTTATAGCAGAAAACAACCAAAATACTACAACAAAATGTTGCAGAATTTTTGACAATTTCAGTATTTGAACTTTGTTGACCAAAATGGTTGGCAGCTTAAGCAAATGATTGTTTAATTAAAAGGTTTGTATAGTTTTGGTCAGACTACCTTCGGCGTTAATCAAAATGGCTGTGATTGAAAATTTAACATCAGTTTCAAAAGTTATTTTTAGTTAGCTGTTTAACAGGTACATTATGATGGCTTTCTGTCAGCTAAAAGTTGACATTAAATCTGTGGAGAGAAAAATAATAACTAAATACTTTGAGTAAAACTCAGTCTAGTGTCAACTTACTGAGCATAAATTCAGATAATATAAACATTTACTTGAAATGAAGAGTTTCCTGAAAAGCATTTTAAAGGATGTGCCCATGCTAATATTATTTATCAAGCCTTGACAAGACTACACATAATTTTTCAACTTTAATAACAACAACCTTTATTTCCCTGATACACTAAATAAGATAACTACATTGCTACTTGGAAATTAAAAAGGGCTGGCTACCCAGAATAACTATAGAGTTAAAGATATAGGTAGCCAGTTTTGTGCATATGCAATGGAATTTATAGTAAAAATAATTTATTGTCAGTGCTTTAATTTACTTTAAGATTGTAAAAATTAAGTTGGAATATAGTTTCAATCAAGCACAAGATTCCAGAAATACCTTCCTCTTTAGTTGTTTGGGCTTTTGGTTAATTTTTAGATGTTTTAAAAGAAAGACTGTGTTTATGCCAAAGACACAAGAGCTTGTAGAACACAAGGGCTGAAGAAACTATTTTAATAGAACTTATAATTTATGAAGTAAACATTCAATTTAAAGTACCACAAAATGTGATCTGAAATTGTAGGTTTTTGTATTATGAGTTTCAGTAACTACAAAGTAGAATTTTCAAGGCACAGAAGAAATAAAGACACAAAGTGTTATCTCCTTTCAACACATCTAAAAAAATGGACTTTATTCCCTCCTGAGTGAGACTCAAACATACATCTCCTTGGCCACTTAGGTCAAGTGTGCTCCCAAGAGGGTACTCTCAAAAAATTGGGTACAGGTGTGCGGCCCGATTCCCAAAACCCTTACCCTAAATATGATCAAAATATGCAATTTTCCTTACCCTATTTATGACCTGACCAAAAGTAGAAAGAAGTAGCTTCTAAAAACACAAATTCAAGACAAGAGACTGAGCAAAACTCAATACCTACGTATTACCAAAATTTAGGTAAATGGTTGAAGTTGATACCCTATTTATGACCAAAATGGCTGAAATATCATACCCTTTGGGGCCGCACATTCTTCTATAGCCCATGTAAGGGAGTACCCCTCCTTCCCCCGCAGGGGTGTGCTTTTCACAAATTGTACTATCAAGACTTGTCCTGCTGGCCACATAGTACATTTCTGAGTTGAAATAAATATCCTAGCGCCCAAGTTTTTCTTCACTCCAGTGTGCATTTAGCCGCTGTAACCTGACAGGCTTAGAAAAAGTACAATTTTGGGGCCATACAAAAGTTTACTCTATTACTAAATAACAGAAGAATGTAATTTCCCAAGGTTTCATTAAGCCTTTAGAAATTTTGAAATTTAAAACAACCAATAAATCTTTGCTATCTCCCGGGTTCGTAGGGGTTCTGGAAAACCTAGAAAGTCCTGGAGAAACAAATTAAAACTCAAGATCCAGAAACCCTGGAAAATAAGTTTTTTAATGACTTACAGGGGTCTAGGGGCGGATCCAGGATTTTTGGAAGGGGATTGGTAAACAAATTTTAAAAAGCCAGGCGTGAGCTAGCAAGTGTATCACCCGTTTGCACATACCGCCATGTTGGAATCACATATTGCCTGCTGACAAGCCCTCAATGAAGGCGCGTGAGGATATG
>JAOBYJ020003755.1:0-12384 GCA_025403565.2 Palythoa heliodiscus
CTCTCCCCAGGCTTGTTTGTTCGCGCGGCCAGAAATCCAAGATGACGGTGGCAATCGCTGACTCTGGGATTTTTCCGCGATAAAAATACACGCCACCGCCTGCAAGCAGGCTAGCCGAGAAGCGAAGCCTCGAGGGCAACTGTGAAATTTTGAGGACAATCTATCAGCCAAGGACACTATATCCTACCATATACCAGTAAGCCAGGAAGGGGTTTATTTATTTGATAACCCTCCTCTCAAATCCGCTACGCCACAAAAACATTTGTGTGTACTAAGCCAGCCGGCAAGAGAGTGACATTAAAAGTTGGACGAAATGTTTATGCTGAAGTAAGTAATCTCGCATTTTTTAGCTCAAATGGTTTTACGGAACGTTTGAAACTTGATAATTTATTCTCAGCTGGATGTGACAACGTTTATTTCCCTTAACCGAACTCGTAGGATTTGATTTTCTTACCTTCAAAGACATTGACGGCATATTTTTATGCGTTTTTTTTATTTCCTGGCACAGCTCTGGAAACAAGGTTTTTTATAGCTTCGTTGCTAGTTTAAGGAAAACGGTTTTCTTGATTTTCGATTAAAATGTTACATTTTCAATATGTTTGTTTTGTTTACAAATGGCGGACAAAATCGGAAGACGGATATCAAATCGAAAGCGGTATAACACCTGATACCCGTCCTACAATTCTGTATCACGTGATGCATTTTAGCCAATGAGAGCCCAAAAAAGTCAATTGCTGGGTTATAACTTAAGATATTTATATATTATTTCTTAACCACGGGTGCTTTTTATCCCTGATGATGACAAAGAGTCGAAGGCGTTTGGATCATTTTTAGCTTCAAAATATTTTTAAAGCCTTTTATTTTTTCATAGATTTTAACTTCTAGCGTTTACTAGGATTTAATATGTTTTTAGTTACATAGCATAGCAAGATCAGTTTCAAGAAAAACAACAACAAAATCAACAGTTTCATTTCTAAAGCAACATGTCTGCCATATACATTTCTGCCGCCGGCAAAAAGCAAATTCTATTTTAGGTTTTAAAGCAGCACTAAGATAGTTTAGCATTATAGTCTATTTACAAAATAAAATAAGGCTTGTAATCAGATTCAAGCATGCCTTTATTCATTAAATATTTAGAGTTTAAGAGAACTTTAAATTCGAGCCTAGATTACTGTAAAAAAGAGTTATTTTCAAGCTGTGGTCTAGCTAAATAGGCCACGCATATAAAGTATATATATATATAAAGTAGTCTAACACTTTTTATTCATACAGTGTATAATTATAAATTCTAAGTCTAACTGCAGAGATTGAAAATTCTTATTCTGTGTGTTATTTGATCAGCTGTAGTATAAAATATGATATTCCCAGCCTAATCTGATAATTTAGGATTCTACATTTTAAGTGCTCAAAAACGAGGCTTGGTGGTGGTACGTAGTTGCTTCGAGCAGCAAAGTTAAGTGAATTTTGATATAGTTTGTATATTTTTTATTGCTTTGTTTGTTTCATTTGAAGCGAAGCCTCTCTGGTAAATTGTAAATGTCTGTACTTACTAATTATTCGGACAAAAACAAGATTCGGAGTCATTTGCCGCTCCAGGGTAAGGAGGTATTGGCAAAGCTAGTGTATTGTTAAATTAAACAAACGATCATTACGGTGAATAAACATAAGAGAACAGATATAAAAAATTGCTGAACTACAAAAGGAGTTAAGAAAAAGTCAAAACTTCCGCGATCACACAAAACATTTCACCACCAAGCCTCACTTCGGTGTCCGTGTGACATCGTCACGTAAAAGTGCCATTCCAACATCAAACATTATACCACTAATTATATAAAAGTTACGGCGGCAGGAAGGTTTACCAGTACAATATTTAGATAGATTCAAATGGCAAAACTCATTACTCTTTAGATTTCTAGTGTCTGGATTGAAGAATGGGACTGAACTTTGTAGTTTACCGGAAATTAGCTTATTACCGGAAGTTATGTTCACCACGCCATTTTCGCAGAGACTCATGGCAAAACTGGGAAAATGTACTATATGTGTTAAACCTACCGTATTAGGTTTGGAAATATAAGAAGTGTTTGCATGTTTCATCAAGCAACCGTAGCTTTTTTTTGTCATTTCCTAAGTTTTCATACACCACAAACTCTGCTTCACAAACCTAACAAACCTAACAAATTTAAAAATCTCGTTAAATCCTAAACATTCTCGAATGGTCATAAATGGATAAACAGCACACACTAACAAATATTTTTAAGAACATTTTAAAAAGATTTTGGAACATTAAGCTTCTGGCCGAAAACAAGACAACGTTTTAAAAAATGACTGTATATGACAAATTGCAAAACTTAGCAGGAGGACCTGAAGATTTCAATTCCTTTTCTGCCATCTAATTACTGACACTATACGATCATCTTGATTGAAGGTTCTTATTCGGGTATATATCAAAGCGGAATAACAAAACATAAAGCCCAGTTCACACTAGTAAAATAAGATCAGTATAACATGAAACAATCGTGACATAAGGATAAAACAGATAGTGCGAATCGACGTAAAATAACATTATCACGAAACGGCAAAAAACACAAGCATTCTTGCTGTGTTTATTTTATGTTTATGTCGGAACTAAAAACACAAGCAGTCTTGCTGTGCTTATTTTATGTATGTGTAGGAACTGTTCACACTGTGCAGTAAGTGTGATCAAATGAGGGTGTATATTGTTTGCCTTCGAAGAGTAAATGGAGGGAGTCAGTCTTGTTAGCCTTTTGGTTGAACATGCCAACCGTAGATCTACAGACCTTTGGGAGCTTGATCAGGGGAAGACTCTTAGCTTATATCTTTCCGTACTATTGTAATACAATACAGTAACCGTCTACGTTTCTAGTGACCGAGTTCTGAGGTTGTGCGTTAGTCTCTTAACTCTAAGGGAGATAAACTATAAGTGCTGTATAACTGAGCAATCAATCGTTTAAGTTGACCCAGTTTTATAAATGAGTACTAGTGTAAGATTCTGCTTGGCCTAAGGGAGCGACCATTTGATACTTGATGAAGGGAGCGGTTAGCTTGTGGGTTAGTCTCTTAATCCTAAGGGAGACAATAAGTGCTGTATACTTGCTCATGAACCAGTTAATCGTTTAAGTTGAGCCAGGTTTATAAACGAGTACTAACGTAAGATTCTGCTTGGCCTATAGGGCCGATCATTTGATATTTGAAGGGGGGAGTGGCTAACTTGTTTTTGCTCGGGTTTTTTTCTGTCACGGCTAATTTTTTCTGCTCGAATATTTTTTCCTGGGATGTAACCGTTGATAGTTTGATTTGCAGAATAGCCTTGCTCAATTTATTTTTCTCGACTGACTTGCTTTTATTCGATCATATTATTTTTGAAGGCGAAAGGCTTCGTAGATTTTCTTTTTGGGAGTTAGCCACTCTCTCATCAAGTATAATATATGGTCCGTCCCAAGGAGCCATGTTCAATATTCTGATATAGTTTAATACTGTATGTACCGGTCACAGATTCTGTCCTCAGTAGCCGTGAGGAAGAAATTATTAGCTTTTTACTAATTTAATTTATCAATGAATCAGCTAGATCAAAAGTAAAATGAATAAAAGAAAGTTAAGAAAAAAAGGTTTTTTACCAAAATGCTCATAGACCAAATGCTTGGTCTATGAGAGGCTTTGTCTACTTCGCCACCATCCTGTTGCAACCGCGTATTTGACGCATCTGCTGATCAGTGTTTTGTTTTGATCGTTTTTGAAAACATTGAAGAACTTTCCGAACAGTTCTGGAAAACCGCCGCTGAAAAAGATGGTGTCTGAATGCAAATAAGTATGGATTGAGACAAGAGTTAAGACATAACAAAAGAACTGGTGCCCACCCTAAGCCAACTACCTCGTACTTCATAAGAAGCGCAGCGTCGCCTGTGTTTGAAAACCTCGACATCCGGTAGGGTCCGGGAATGTGTGATGACATGTAAATAGGACTTAACTGGCCACCGGAAAAGAGAATCAGTGACAAAGGACCAGTACTGAATAACAAGTTGGTGAGTATGAGAACAGCCAGTCTCTTTGCAAGAGTTCCTTCTCGTTTAATGCTCATTTGGTTACTCGATTTCCTTACCACAAAGTAGATGCGAATGTATAGCGGTATTGTGCAGAAAAATAAGAAAACCCAAATCCCGCCTAAAAATAAAAAGATCGGCATGTTAAGTTCTCCTGAGCTGTATTCTCCTGATATAGCACACAAAAACATGTTATCTTTAGGATGCCTTTGTTTTGTATCTCTGTTCACTAAAAAGACAGCATAGATGAAGTATGCGATCGCCACACACCAAGTTACAGCAATACTTAGAATAGCAATCCTTTTTGTGACCCGTACCCCAGGCCGCATAGAATACACAATAACTAAGTATTTCTCCACAATCAGAAAAACTGACGTCACCACCATTGCTGTTTGCGTCACACCGTAGATGAATGCCATAAAGGCCATAAACGGACAATATCTTTCTACGGATGCCAAAATTTTGGTGTAGTTGTTTAAGTCCTCGTCACTGTCACGAAACGTATGAAACGTTGCCGTGAGGATACACCAGATTGTCGTTAAAACGTCACACACAGCCATGTTTAGAATGAACAGCATTGTGGGCGTTTTACGGAGAACTCTCGATGTCAAAATGAATGAGATAACAGTGAAATTAAACAAAAGTGCAACGCTTGCAAGAGGGTAAAGGCAGTTAAACAAACGTTGCATTAGCCTCCAGGCAACCAATAAGGAGTTTAACTTGAAAACACAGTTTTGAAAGTCGCACCAGCATTCTAACGCAAAACCTGGCTTGAGATATTTGGATATATATTTGCTGTTCTGATACCAGCAACTTTCTATACTCCTTATCTCAGATATTAATTTCCCTTTGCTGTAAATAAGTTTAGTTTTGGAGTAGTTTTTATTAGGAGAAAACGTTAACTTTGGTTTTAACTTTTTAGTTATGTTGCACTGACCACAAGAATCCTGGTACCATTCACTATACTCATAATCATGGCTAACGTCTCTAACAGTTTCTATGCTAGGTAAGGAAAGAACTTTGGGCCAGTAGTTAACATAACGAAGAAATGCTCCTTTGACATAAAGTATCTCCAGCTTTGATAATTTGTTTGGAAGGAATGCCGATGGAACAAACTTGCTGTAGGACAGATTACTGAAACGCAAAGCAAATTCACGTAAGTCGTTTGCTTTAATATCGGCACTCGAACATGGCACAGAGATATCAATAACTTTGCAGCAATAGCTCACTGTTAAGGAGGAGTGAAAGAATTAAGCATGCGTGTCTAAGGATAAAATGAAGTGAACTTTGATAAACAATAACTTTATAAACGCTGATACTTTATATATATGTAATACGTAGCAAACAGCCAAGGAATGAAAAAGTACATGACATATATTCAGGTCTTTCATATCTAGAGAACAGTACACAACAACGCCTACGCAATGGACTTTATCTAGCATCTATTTTCCATCCAGGACCTTCCTCGGTCCACTATTGTTTCTGCTATGTTTAATAACGATATCCACATACGACACTCTTATCATTGTGCTAATTCAAATGTAGATAACATTTACTATTGCTTGAACGAGGCCCTGGCATATGTGTTCAACTGGCTACAAGCCAACAAGCTTACATTGAATATGACAAAAAATTGAATTTTCATGCTAAATTTCGGTCTGGGCAGAGGCTGAATACACTTTCAGTTAATCGAACAAGTAGGATGAATGGCGCTCAAGTGAGCCAGGTAACAATCACAAAATCACTTGGAGTCGACGATAATCTGAGTTGGTAGAGTCACATCAAGAAAATGACAAAGAAGATCGTTTTTTGCCTCATGGGTGACGTCAGTCATTGATGAGGTTTAGGAGTGAGGCGAATTCACTCACTGGATCACTCCACTCACTCACTCGGCTGTAAACTTTTAATCGGATAATTAATGCATGCTTAATGTATTAAATTTTTATCAGTTGGAAAGCAGTTGTCATCTTGAACTATTAGGTTTTAAAAATGTTGACTTTAACATGCGGCGAGCGAGCTGTTGGAAGATCGAGTCCCACAGAAACCAACCAAAATTTTTTTTCCTTTTTCACTTTTTACCCCTTTTTTCTCCTTTTCTTCTTTTTTATAGTTTGAAATTATTTTCTGAATAAACTGTGATTCTTAAAGCCGTTTTTATATTTTTCTTCCCCCTCGTTATAAATATTTGGTCTTGCGAGATATGAATTTTAAAGGAGCTATTAGAAGATAATTCCTAACTATAAACGAATGAAGAAAAGGAGAATAAAACGGGTAAAAAGCAAAAAAGGTTTCAGTGGGAGTCGATCTTCGAACAGCTAGCCGCTTGCTCCGATTAACAACCACAAGAGCCAAAAGAGTATAGCCTAGTGGGCCTGTGGTAAGACATGTAGATTCATCCATGAGGTGTCTCTCAGGGCCTTTGATTACCTCATTTTATTTACCACCTTTCGATACAACAGAAAGGAAATGAAGGAAGATATAATCACATCAAGCGTCCCTCCAACCCATACAAAACTCTTATTTTAGCGCGTTTTTATATATAAATATAAACGCGCTAAAATAAGAGTTTTGAAGTTAAAAGTATACCATGCCTTTGCGTTTAAACCAATGACTCTCAGATTTGGTAAACTTACTAATGTTTAGCTGCTCTTTCAGATGGCGGGCCTCATTTTTCGAGTCAATCGATTTTAATTATTCGATAATAAAACAGCCTCTAAATAGGGCTCTATGGCCTCGCAAGGAACTGCAGGTGTATTGAAACCCTTAAAAAATTGATCTTGGCTGTTAGCAGCCGTGGACAGCTTTTTCGGCCTTGTTGAGCCTCATCAGCATATGGCTTAGCTAATAATCAGGCTCAAGGTTCCACAAAAAATACATCAAGTAAGGACGCCGTTTAACGGGGAAATCTTTTTTTGTTGTTGTGAAATTAAAGACCAAAACTAAATCAACTGATGCAATTTTTTAGCTACTAGTCACAACCCCTTCGCGCTGCCCAAACTATCCTTTCCTGCATGTCCATTTGCTGCATAGTATTTATAAAATTAAATTGACAACATTGGTTTATAATAACAGTCCACTCACAGTGTACGAAGTTCTTTCAGTTCGCCTAAGGACTCTGCTGTCAAGCTCTCCAAACTGTTGTTTGCTAAGTTGCTGCGTGGGGGATAGAACCAATGGAGAATAGGAGTTGGTTATTTTGTCGTGATGAACATTTTTCAACAAGACGAAAAATCATTCGTAGTAAAACATGTTCATATGGAAATATACAGATACATTTGTTAACTAAAAGATCAGTTAGGAACAATTTGATTGGTTTAAAACAGTGGCGTTATTCACTTCCGAGGTATTAAACAATTTGTTGTCTACGTATCTTGAACCTTTTTTTATTATTCTAATTATTTGAATAAAGTAAAGGGAATTTATACACTCATCAAGTTAGCAGCTAACAATACTAGAACCATAAAGAAATTATGAGTTATTGATAGTTCTCAAACTCTACGACAAAAGAAAACCTACTCTGAATAAAATAGACACTTAAGTAAAAAAATAGTTTGTTTCATTTGCTGTCGTCATAATTTTAAAAACAGGACCAAAGCAATAGAAGCCTGCTTTCACACTTACAGTTTACTAATGTTGGAAAGTTTGCGGGTAAATGAGGCCGGCAATCTCTTCAGTCCACTTGATGAGAGATCTCTGCGAAAATATTTCATAGCAAATTTGAGGAATACTAATCCTTTGCAAGATTTGGCGCGTCTCTCTGCAACAATATTTCTTCGTCTTAAGGAGTCACAGTTCAAGAGAAAATTAGACTCCCCCTTTCATAGTATTTTCAAAAATCAATATAGCTGTATTGATAACCACACTTTTGTAAAGCTGTTTTGCAAAAGGTAATTTGGTCCTTTTTGTTTCTTTCCTTAGGTTAATTTCTTTCTCAATTAATTTTTTATATTGTATTTTATCATTTCTGTCTAATTTTGTAATTATATTATTGTTGTAAAGGTTGTACCTAAATCCTGTACATCTTATCTCTTCATATTTATAAATGATGCTCTGCTGGCCTCGATTAGCCTACGCGCGTTATTTGCGAACAGTGCCTGTCAGAAATAATCGTCAGCGTTTAAAAGAAAAGAAAGTACCACTTACCAACACAATACTAAGTACCAATAAAGTATTAAGTACCCATAAGGTACCAAAGTACCAATAAAGTACCAAGTACCAATAAAGTACGATGTACCAAAAAAGCACCAAGTATCAATAAGGACTAAGTTCCAATAAAGTAGCAAGTAACAACAAAATACCATAGTTACAACAAAGTAGCAAGTACTAATTAAGTACCAAAGTACCAAGTACGATGAAACTAAGTTTTCTAAGGATGTTTCGGCAATGTACAAATTGCCATCTTCAACAGTGAATGCTACTTTACTAAGTTAATTAAAGTGAAAGCTTCAAATTTACATGAGAGAGTTGCTGGTACTCTGAAGGATACTGGACGCCTCTTGCTGTGTAGGTGAAAATATCTCAATAAGATAAAAATAGTATTAGTTTAAGTGTCATTGCCTGAGAAAACCGGGCAGAGCCAAAAGATCGGGGTCGACCAATTCCCTCCTCCTTTTCACGGTTTGAAAGCTTTCCTAAAAGATTAAGAAAGATAACATTTATAGTTTGCTGCTACCTCTTGTTTCCGAGACATGGAGACCCACTGGCTTCTCAAACAAGCACTTCCCTCCATTCATAGACTCATTACATTTTGTGAGAATTGGTTGCGGGTACCATTTTCCAGTTAACTCCCTTTGCTTCAAAGGTGTAATTTTTCTGGATCTTAAACTACACCAGTTTGCACTTGCGAGCTCTTGTGCAAATTTTAGTCATTTTTGGAACAATAATTTCCCAAAATAGCCAAGCTTAAAGTTTGTGTGACAGCGATTTTCCTCAAGCCCAGTCGATGGTTATTAAATTTCCGAACAGTTTAAATTGGCTTTTTCAAACATTTTGCAGTGCGAGGTTGGCGAAGTTTGAATTTTTTTACCAATTTCCGTTTTGTTTGCCGCCATATGGTGAGGTCAATGTTTCCACGTTCGGTCCCAACTTCTCATATATCGTCGTCACTGTTTGAGTTGTGCTTTATTAATTGAAACATTTAATAAAAATATGGAACAAAACAGCAAACGATGAAGCTTTATATTGCGGTAACGGAAGCAAGCAAACGAACCATGCATTAATGGTAACTACATTTTTATCATCACTTTCTTTTCCAGGTGTTTGTAATTTAGCCGTTATTGTTGATTGTTTTCCCCTTTTTTGTTGAGATTCTTGTTTTTTTCTTTCATTTTTCAAGTGTTTATTGTTTATTTTATTCCAAAAATTAGATGGTCGGAATGCTGAAAAGGGCGTTTAGAGGTTCTAGAAATCAAAATTTGCCCTAGTTTTAGGAAATTTTCTAATGTAAGAGTATTAACCCTAAAACTTTACAAAGCTTCACAGGTCTGTGGAGGCATGTAAAATTATTGCAATATTTAAAGCTTCCTCCTTTGTTTTTTTGTTGCACCTTCTTGTTAAACACTTCAATCAATAAAGCTACTCCACAAACATTAACCAATGGCAATGATGACAATATTTGAGAAGTTGCGACCGAACGTGGAAACAATAACCTCACCATATGGCGGCAAACTGATAACGAAAACTGGTAAAACACTCAGACTAACTTCGCCAAACCGCGCATTGCAAAATCACCCCAATTTAAACTCTAAATTTAATAACCATCGACTGGACTAGAGGAAAATTGCTGTCCCAGAAACTTTAAGCGTGACTATTCAGTTGGGAAACTTGACTGTACCAAAAATGACCAAAATTTGCATAAGAGCTCGCAAGTGCAAAGTGGTGTTATCTAACATCCAAGAAAAATTATACCTTTGAAGCAAAGGGAGTTCTTTGGGGCTAAAATTAACTGGAGAATTGTACCCACAACCATTTCTCACAAAGTGTAATGAGTCTAAGAATGGAGGGAAGTGCGTCTTTATTGAGAAGCCAAAAGGTTGCAAAGTTGCAAGAGAGTCTAAGGTCACAACCCCCAAAATTAGTAGGTCACCACATCTCGGAACAAATGGTTTTATATAGAAAACAATAAATGTTGCCATTCTTAATCTTTTAGAATAGCTTTCAAACCGTGAAAAGAAAGAGGGAATCGGTCGACCCCGATTTTTTGGCTCTCCCCTGTTTGCTCAGGCAATGACACTTAATACTGTACCTTATTAATACTTTTTTCCTTCTATTTAACAGTTTGCAATGGTTTTTAACAATAATCTCTATAAACTTACAGAGAAAACAAGTCTTGTGGCAACTGGAGGTTTGTCAAGGTTGAACTATTGAGTCCGTTGAGATTACACTTAGCAGTGATCCTCTGATCTGTGTCTTCTTCACACTTGCAGAATTTAGAACACGGGAGTCTGGGGTCCAGTGCTACCTTTGTGGCCAGGCAAATAAAGAGCACCGCTGTATAGTGAAGTTTGGTTGACATTGTAAAACCACTTGATGAACCACTATCTCCTGCAAGTTAGCGAATCAAAGCAGACTTTTGTATGTGTCTGTTTGCTTTGTGGCGGTATATTTGAGCAGCGCTAGTAACAGTAGTTCGTGTTGAGATCTAAAATTTGATACAACTTAATTTTTGAGAGATTCCTGGGTCCAATTTCTGAAATGCAGGTGCGGCCTAATACTACTATAGAGTGTTTTGCCTCAATGTAGGGCTCAGATCCACTGAATAATACCAAATGTGAGGCAAGCTAGCTAGAAAAATCTTAAAAAATTAGGCTCAGGAATCCTCACGCGTTAACCAACTCAACTAATCGTGAAACTGCTATGTTGCCAGCGTGGTGGTTGCTGCTGGTGTGGTAATGTAGTGCCTCGATCGCGAGTTTTTTTCTTAACATATCAAAATATATAATAATGTTGGATATATCTAAAGAAGAAGTCAATCTAAACATTTGGCTGCGAAAACACATATTGCAGAAACACAAAATAATACACATAAAGCTTTTTAAAACGGAGCCTACTTAATCCTGAATATTTAAAATATGTAGATCAGAAAATGAAAAATAACAACAGCTATTTATTTAAAGTTGTACAACACCTAAAACATATTATTCTAACACTCTCCAAGAGCCAATGAATCTTGCATGGAAGAACCTCTCAAGAAACCATCTTGAAAAGCTTTCAACAACCGCATTAATAATTAAAACCTTCCGTCTTTTTGTTATCTTTTTATTTTCTTTATGGAGATCTGCCGAGAGTAGGGAACAATATAGCGGCAACAACTCAATGCAGTTTGTGGACATTGTAAGCGCTATCCTAATCTTCCAGCACAGAAACTAGTCCTCTGGGAACCAACACACGGCCACAGACGCTATTTTTTATAAGAACCAGTAAATTTTGCCGTGGCTCATTGATCTTAATTTTTTGGCTCCTTCAACCTCAATTTGTTCTTATTTTGTTCTTCTTTCTACGAGCGGCTTATATTGAAATAGAAACAAAATAGAACCATGCGCCACTACAGAATGCGAAATACGTCGCACTGCAGATGTATTGTATGGCTGTCATTGTTTGTTGAACAGTCTTTGGCGCTAAGATTACAATAAAACTTTTTGTGTTTTATAAGTTGTTGCGTAAGTTAAATTACGAGTATCGGTCAAGTTTACCTGAAGAATTCAGCCCATAGTTATCTATAGACTTCGCCTGAGCTTGTTCTTAAATTGTTCTTAAATTTTGGCAAATTTGAGTCTCGTTGTTCTTATAAAATCGTTCTTATAAAAAAAAGCTTGGAGACTCTAGTTGAGAGTTGGCGCCATTGATGGATCATCGAACACTATGGAGGGAACTCAATTTGGTTCGGATGTGGCCCAAATTTAGTAGAGTGGACTGGTTATGAAACTTAGAAAACTACAAAGAAAATTACAATGCTGCTTTGTTTCATGTTCTAGGTGTGATGGCTCGTTATAGTCCATTGCCGTTTGCTCGTTTACATCTGAAAACCTTTTGTGCAGGATCAACGTCATATTTCAATAAGGAAAGAGAGAACAAAAACATAGAACCTTCAAATTTCAGAACCGTTTAACTCTACTAACTATGATGTGGTTTTTATTACATTCTCTTCATACAGCAAAATTAGCATTTAACACAGTCAAAAACATTAGTTTCCTGCTCCGGAAGCATAATAAAAGTTAAAAAAAATTTTCAAACTCGGAGATAAAAGTTAAAACTTATGAAATATTTCGTCCGTTTCTTCGACCGGACTTCACCACTCAATGATATCATTGACTGATGAAGTCCGGTC
>JAOBYJ020003865.1:0-12382 GCA_025403565.2 Palythoa heliodiscus
GTATGCAGCGGGTTAGTTATTTATTGTCAGCCAAATCAAAGTCACTCACAAAAAGCGCTTCGTACCCCTAAACAAACATATAATAGTTGGGGTTTGTCAAAGTTTAAAACTACAGTGAAATCTATGGAAATTTCAGACTCCCGTACGAATAGCAAATTGAATTCCGCGTACGGGTGGCGTACGAATAGCCACTGCCAACAAAAAAATATGAGACGTTTATTTATTTATTTTTTTATTTATTAGATTTGTCACTCATAAACATAACAGATGATAATAAAGTATAGACTATGTTATGTTTGTCATTCCAACCACATCCCACAATTGTTAAGTGTCTACTTTACTTTGTATTTTCTGTGGGAATCTGAGCCTGTTTGTTAGCTGTGCCGTGCTGATGCGGCCCAATAGGGCGGAAACAGCTGTCCGCAGCTGCGAACATTCAGGCTCACTGTTTCTATTAAGGGTTTCAGTACAGACTTGATCCCTCTGACCTGCAAGGTCATAGTGCCCTATTTAGTGGCTGTGTCATTACTAGGCAAGCACGCATGTGCAACACAGTTATGTTTATCATTCCAGCCACATCCCACAAGCATTACACTTCTCATCATGATCATCTGTCCTTGTCGTGCCATTGGGCACATAAGGCCTCTGCAACTGTTCTTCAGCACCATCGATTCTGCGCATTCTTCCTGACGACTGCCCAAGACATCCCCAGATCTTCCAACTCCTTCTCGGATGTTCTACGCCATGTAGCCCTTGGGCATCCTCTTTTGCACTTGACTTCGGGCATCCAAAAGAGCCCTGTCCTGCTGATGGATGTACTCTCCTTTCGGAGAATGTGTCCAATGAATCGCCACTTTCTGCTTGTTATTTCCACCATGATGTTTTCCTGGAAGCACCACCTCCTAATTTCTGCATTTGAAATTTTGTCTGATCACTTTATCGGTAGGATTACTCAGAGAACACTTGTGAATAAATACTTGGATCTTTCTTGCTAGTTCAGATAATATATTCGATCATTCACTGAACCTATAATAGTACTGATTTGAGGACGGTGTTGCAAAATCTTATCTTTGTTCTGAACGTTATCTTTCGAGATTTCCAAATCGGTTTAAATACAGCAAATGCATGCGTTGCTTTGTTAACACATGTCGGCATCGGAAACACCATTCATATCAACTATACTCCTGTGGTAAATAAACCAGTCTACAGCTTCTATTGCCTGCCAATTGATTTTAATTGTTGGGTTCGGGGACTCACCAATTGCCATCAACTTTGTCTTTTTTATTCCGATCTTAATGCCAACTTTTTGTGCAGTACTATTCAGATTTATTGTTTTGTTCTTTAGGTGCGTTCTTGTGTTTGTTGTAAGGCAAATGTCGTCTGCAGTTCTAATCTAGATCTTGTAGTTGTGTTGTCAGCATCAATCTGATTCCGATTTGATTATCCTTTGTCGTTTCCTTCATGATCCTGTCAAGCACAGTCAAGAATAGTAGTAGTGCTAGCATGCATCCTTGTTTGACTCCTAATTACACAGCAAACCAAGGCGTGAGATTGCCATTGTGAAGGGCACTTGATGTGAAGTTGTTGAAAAAAGCCAGGATTACTCGAATTATTTTCTCTGGGGTTCCATACAGTCTCAGAATTTCCACGTGGTCTCGCGATGTACAGTATACTATCAAAAGCCATTTGGAAGTCGATGAAATTAAGGTAGATAGTTGATTGCCATGCAATGCACTGCTCAATATAAATGTTCTGTAATACAAAGATCTGTTCTGTGCATGATCGCCCTTTTCGGAAACCTCCTTGTTCTTCCCTTAATTGACTTTCAACTGTTTTTTCAATTCACACTGGAATAATCCCAGTAAAAACTTTGGATGTTATTAATAACAGGGTTACGCCTCACCAATTGTTGCAGTCTGATACAGTAGGTCTCCCTATTTTGACAGTTTTGCGATGATATTTTAATTTCTTCCCAGATGATTTCAAATAGAACTGAGAAGGCCTCCGTTGCTTGCTAAATTTCTGCTTACAGTAGTTCTGCCAGCAGTTCATCATAGTCTGGTATTTTGTGGTTTTTCAATTTCTGTAATATATTGCTTCTCAAATTTCTGCTCTAGTAGGGATGTTTGTATGGATGTCTAGGTGCAGTGTATTGTCTTTAAATCGAGAGGAATTCGGTCTCTCTTGATAGTTGCTCCTCGAATGTAGTTAGAGTTTCCCCAATCATATACATGTTTGACTGGTGCTGTTGCCTGCCATTGTGATTTATTCAACAGTTGTCTTGTGATGTTGTATAGTTTCTTGATGTTGTTAACTCAGTGGCAGCCTCTTCTGCTTTTTCAGCTGTTTTGTTGATATAATTAACAATTATTCCACGAACGCGCGTTGGATATGAGCTGATAACCGAGATTGAGTGAACCAATCAGAACGCTTGAAACGCAATATTCGAGGTTGAAAATTTAATAATTGCATTCATCCTGTCGGGCATTTCTCTTGACTTCCTTGCCTTTGGCTATGTATTGTTCTTGCAAATCTTTGGCAACTTTTGTCTCTTTTGCACTTAGTGATTTCTTTTTAATATACTTCCTTTCTTCTTTAAGTTTCTTTGTCTTGTCTGATAAGCATTTTTTCCTTTTCTCATTTACGTATCCCAAGATGCTTGTCCCAGTTTCCATATAAGTGTTTTCCATCCCCAGCCATAGCTTGTCAATATCCACTCCAGTTTCTTCTGATTGCTCTTCCATGTCGGCTAGGGTTTGAAGCCTGTTCTGTTGCTTGATGCTAAATTCTGTTCTGAAGTCTGGGTCTCTTAACTTTCCTGGGTTTAGTCTCTTCTGTTGAGAGGGTTTTACTGCTCTCCTCAGCTTCAGTGGGATGGTGCTATCTACGAGCAGATGGTTGCTCCCGACATCTGCATCTCTGTACACTCTGACGCCTGATAGGGAGGTTCTCCACTTCTTATTTATTGCGATGCGGTCAATCTGATTCTTAGTCTTCCAGTCTGGAGATATCCATGTGTATTTGTGTATATATATGTGTGCAAAAATCGTTCTACCGATGATCATGGTACAAACAGTTCTCCATTGTCATTATTCCTAGGCCATTTCCAGCCATGTTATCTTCTCTACCAGTGTTATCTGCTCCAACTTTTGCATCTATGTTGCCCATAATGAGTAGTACATCATATTTTCGAATAGTTGAGATGATTGCACGTAGCTTGTCGTAGAAGTTTTCTTTCTCCTCTTCTTCTGCACCATTAGTCAGGGCATTGTATTAGAGGATACTGAGGTTGCTGTATTTCAAATCGAAGCGAGCCCATAGTAACCTTTTGTTGATCGGTCTCCAGTCTCGTAAATGCTTTCTCTGCTACTTTATCCAGCATAAGAGCATCTTTTCGGACTGAATATAGCATTGTTGTTCCGTTGGCTAACTTATGTCTCCCATTATCAGTCCACCTACATTCTGCAACTCCCAAAATATTAATTCAGTATTCTCACATTTCCTTTGCCACTTGTGCTGTTTTTGCCATTTGGAACATGGTTCTCACATTCCAGCAGCCAATTCTGATTTTACTTTTGGGATCCAGAAGGGATGTTCAGGGCTTGCGGACATCCTATCGGCTTTGGTTTTCAAGCGTCATGATACTTGCGTCATGGCAGTCTCTCTCTGATCACCCAAGGTCTTCTGTAGTCGTTGAACTGTTGCATTGGTTTCTGTAGCATGTAAGTTCTTTTATGGGATGGGGGTGCTGGCCCCACGCCCAACCCCCAAAAACCAGGAGGGCCAGTGGTTTTCTGTAGGGATTTTTCATCCCTTAGTCACAGGTTCTAATTATTTAGAGGGGCCAGGCACTCACCTCTCGCTGCTGTGTTACCCCTCTTCTTTATTAAAAGAGATTTAGAATCCT
The DNA here is from genome assembly GCA_025403565.2 of Palythoa heliodiscus. Lineage (NCBI taxonomy): Eukaryota > Metazoa > Cnidaria > Anthozoa > Zoantharia > Sphenopidae > Palythoa > Palythoa heliodiscus. The sequence goes on from JAOBYJ020003865.1 coordinate 3,908, forward strand.
ACTGTATATTCTGAAGTATCAAATAATTGTAAGATAATCATAGAATGAAAAGATCTATGTCAGCCAATTAGAGTACTGAGTAGAATAATTATACACAGTAGAAAACTCTGAGGTTCAATAATACTATAGAGTGGAGAGAACGCTTTGCGGACTTGAATCACAGTGGCCAAACAGAATGCTAATTCGGCAGGGTTGTAACTACTATAACTATTACAATTTTATTTGGTTTACAATGAAATTTTGCAGGTTGCAAAAAATGTTTTTCCAAAAAATCGTATGTTTTTGGTTTTTCGTTTTTAGGGGGTTTTGGCAGGAAAATGACATCATAACTAAGTTGACAGCAAAAATAAAGTTTGAGTCCTTGCGTTAAAGAAACAAGATTTTGAAAGCAGATTATGAGATGTGAAATGAGAAAACAAATTTTAAAAATCTTTAATACTTAAGGAGATATACTGTTTTAAAATGTGCTTTTTTTTGTCCAAAAACAGTAGCAAAATGGTGGAAATTTCAAAATTAAAACCTCCACAAAATCTCAACAATTTAAGATTTCCAAAAAAAAATTTGCACATTTTCTTCTCTCTTAACATTGTCTTTTTTAACTATGTTAAAAAGAATTTTTTTTCTGTCAATCTTCTGACGTCATTTTCCCGCCAAAAACTTTAAAAATTATTGAAAAACAAAAAACATACAAATTTTTGGAAAACAAATTTTTAGCAGTGTGCCAAGTTTGGTTTTAAACAGATAAAAACTGTAAAAGTAGTCACAGTACTAGAATTTTGTATGACCACCATGAATCAAACTGGATGGTGGCAGTAAATTAAACAATCAACAACCCACGAGTCTCAAGTCAAGAAGCCTGATTTTTAAATAAAGATTTCAAAAAAGATCTCATCAAAAGACACTTAAAGTGTTGAGCTCCATGATTGGAGATCATTAATTCAATAATCACACAGGTTCGTATAGGGAGGAAATGTGTAAAATTAATAACTGTATAGGGCCCAAATAAGACAATATAGAGGGGAAAATTTCCTTTAAAAAAAGTACATGATATATTGCTATTTGGAATTTTAGAGTATGTAAAACTGATTCAACTTAAACCTATACAAACCATTGTTTAAAAATCATTCTCTGTTTTGCAACAAGAAAGATAAATTACCTAATGCCATATTTTTGTGCAAATATGCTTACTTTATCTGTGGTGTCTTGCACATCAGGGAAGCAAGGAATATCATCGGGAGTGTCTACCTCATTTCCTCCAGTAACTGCACTATCCACCTCCTCTGGATCTACAACTGAATGCAGAAACAAGTTATTAAATTTTATTTTAAACATGTAAAAAAGTTTCTGATAAATTATAAATCATATTGAAATTAGCTAAAGTTTGTACTACTGATAGAAATCTATTTTCTGCTTGTTAGGGACTTTAACAATCAAGGCCAATGAGGCCAATGACGAGGGCTCAGAAAAAAATTTATTTCTAATTAGCTCTTCTTCAGGTCATTAGGGTTTTGTTTTCTTTGCCTTTAAGCTGATTTTACACGAGGTAATTTTTTGTGCAAAAAATGTCTCTTAGTGCCATCGTAAATAGAGTAATGGCAGTTTACATTTCCAGCATCAATGTTGGCAATATATTTTGCAATGATTTTAGCCATTGCTTATGGTGACATCGTTGGTGCAGTGGTAAGATCTCTGCCTTCCAACCACAAGGTCCCGGGTTCAAATCCCGGTGCTGCAGAGTGTGGAACAATTGGGTGGCCTTCTTTTCCACCAAAGTTGACTCAGCTTTCCATCCTTATGGGGTCAGTAAAATGAGTACCAGCTTCTGCTGGGGGCTAACCTGCAGTGGATTAGTGTCCCATCCAGGGGGAGTCAATGACTCTCATCTGCTTAATACTACAGAAACCAGAGATAAGTGCTGGCCCCAATGGGCCACTTGGCTCATTAAAGGATTTAGCTTATTGTATGGCTTTGTTCATCTTAGCTAAGGCGAGTTGTTGCAGGGGATAGAGTTGTCCCTGCCCCCACCCCAAGGTTATTTCAGGCCAAGCAAGTTCCCAACAATGTCTCTATCACAAAATTAAGATGTTCACATGCAGCCAAGACAACTTGGGGGGTGGGGGTGGGGTTCAGACAGTTCCATCTGGAAAGTGTGGGTATCCCTAGGGGTGAAGTTGTCTTGGTTCGTGTGAACAGTTTACCCCATCCAAGTTGTTTCTGAGGATATTGACCACTCTTTTGAATGTATGCTTGCATTCTACTCAGAGCAAAATGATAGTAGTTAGAGATTGTAAGATTGCATGGCAGTTGAACCCAAGCTAGATTACTCAATAAACCATTTTCAAATTTGCAGTTGCTGCTGACTCCAATGACAGTGGATTCAATTTGTACAGCCTTAGCTTCAGTATGAAGATAAATATTCCTAAATGCCGATGTAGTTTTACACTGTGTGTATTGTTGGAGGTGTGACTTCTTGCTCTCTCTCACAAGTATTTTTGAATATTTAACAACAAAACGAGGTTAAGACTGTGCAAATTGAATCTGCAGTCATTTAAATCAGCAGAAACCAGGAATGCGGAACAGGTCTGTTTCTGATTTTTTTTTCATGTGAAACCTGGCAAGTTTTAACCCCAGATAACAATGACTCCAGTGCATGTGGACAGGCCCTAAGACTGAATATTTAACTTTGCTAAACTAGCATTATGCTGCACTAGAGTTATGATTGGCTGTTTAATTCTCAGTAACTGAATACTCAAATTTTTTCTTTTAAGCTGATGTTACACACAACAATTTTTCGTGCAACTTGGCTTGCAACATCTTGCGAGACAAGTTGCATGAGCCATTGGAGCGTGTAACACCCCATGCAATGACTAAAATCATTGTGAGACACATTGCTGACATCGTTGCCGAAAATAACATCTAGTTCTACTTTTTGCAATGATTTTAGTCACAAATTTCAAGTTGCAGGTGCCATTATGCCATGTAACATAGCCTGCAATGGCTGATGCAACTTGTCTCGCAATGGCATTGCAAGCCAAGTTGCATGAAAAATTGCCTCATGTAACATCAGCTTTAATCATTTTTTTATTTCCATTTAAGAATGATGTCAGTGACATCAAAACGTCAATCAATGTTATCACTAGTTTTCACTGTAAGATAAGTTTTAATTAATGAAATTAACGGTAAAATGTAAACACAATATTTCATTCAACATAACCTGACAGATCTCTCAAGTGTCATGCACTGAGTGTGAGGCTTCCACATTTCGACTGAATCTCATGCTGAAATGAGCAATTCTCACGCATTGGCACTTTTTTAGCACGTAACTGTTCCTTTTAGCTTTCTGAACTGCTTGCGATATTGAAAGAAAATTTTCTCCTCGAGTTTAATCCAGTGCTCGAAATTAGCAGTCGTCTGGTCATCCGAGACGACCAAAAAGTTTACCGGGCAACCAATTTTCAGTAAAATTATAAGGCTGGTTGCTAGAGGAATAAACAACGGACCGCAACCCAGCCAAACAGAGAAAATAAATGGTACAAGCCTTACTTGACAGTTTCCATTGCCAAAATCCGATAATATGAAGTGAATAATAATTCATTAGCCTCAACTACACAATTGTAAATGAGTAGGTTTTTCTAAGGGGCAACTAAAGTCACGGGTTTGGTTGTCTGGCTTTTGAAATAGGGACAACCTGGATTTTTTTAAAATTTTGAGCACTGTTAATATATGCATTATTTGAGTTTCAACTTTGAAACCTGGCTATCTCAGTTCTTGCTTGGAAGACCTAAATGTGCATGGTTTTAAGAATTTAGTACTGTATATCTCCAGGGATCTGAGCAGTGTAAATTCCAAAAATTTCCCTGGGCACCATGCCCTCGAACCACATAGAATATGCACTCACTCTAGGCGCTTGCTCGGCCAAAAATCTCACTCTTTGAAGAGTCTCATTTTGAGAGCTCTGCAACCAGGAGCTCGTCATACTATCATGGTCTATCATGAACTTCTGACACAACTCAATAATTTTATTGCCATGGGCTTCCTATGATAGTCCACTAATAGCCGGCCTTGCATAACTCAGAATGGTAAAACCAACACGTTACATTTTCCCGCTTTTTTTCCCGCCGGAGATGTAGAACATGATGATGAATGATGATGTAGATAGAAGTACAGCAAGGTACATACCTTTTGCTGCTGTTTATGTCTTTCATCACCGGCCTGCATTTCGAGTAGGAAAAGCTCGTCAGGAAGTTGTAAATTCTGACAATATGAAAATTTACAAAGTGCAGATCTAAGTTTCTTGTCTACTCCCGGTGACGGAGCTCTTCTTTTCACGTCGTCCTGTTAGGCTACATCAACTTTCATTGAAGGATCAGGACATTTCCTGAACGTTGAAAGTCCGCCATCTTGGTTACAGCTACAGCTGCCAGGGGACTGGAGCCAAATCAGGGGATTGGGGTCGGGAGGGGGGTGTGAGTGCCTACTTGCACTCCTAGCCCAAAAAAGGAGCTCCTATATCTAGACTCAATTTCGATTGTTTATTACCTACATCTCTTGACAAAATTGACGCAAGCCTTTTGTTGTTCTGTTGACATCTTAATTGTCAAAATTTTAAGAATTCTTGGTCATTAGTTCCGTATTTTGATCATTAAGCTTGAAAGGAAAAATAAATAATTTTGTATGCGTCTTACTGGCTAAGAGTAAGAAAAACAATTATAATTAAGGGGATTTTATTTTTAAGGTTCTTGCAGATTTTTCACCTAATCGCAAAAATGTATTCCAATTAAAAAAACACTAATTCCAATATAACAAAAACTATTCTTTAAAACTTCATTGCACCTGCATTTTTTCGGCACAACCCAACTAGAACTTACTACTAGAATTATCGTTAAAATACATAAACTACTTCGAAATAATAATACCACTACAAAGCAGTAATTCTTGAAACAAACTTCATAAATCGTCCCAGAGATTTATCTAGGTTTTCTAAAAGGTGGCCCAATCCCATTAGAAGGCGGTCCACATGTGTGTTTTGCAGACTTTTGAAAGAACGCCGGCGCCATAATTTCTGCAGATATTATAGATTAGTTTTTTGAACGAAACACCACTAACCAATCAAGCTAAAGTATCCCACTTTTTGAAAATGTTTATCCCAGAAATCAGTGCGTCCCTAATTAGGAACCAGTCTCTTGAAACGCAGCTGACGTTTATTCTGACATGCTTCTAATGCAGACGAGTCTGTAGTACACGTAGTTAAAAGTTTAGGGAATAAAATTGAGCCGGTCCATGGTAAGGTTACAGCCTGGGAAATGGACCGAGGATCGCCTATTAAACACATCCCTGCGTCTGTCGCCAACGTTTCCTTCTACTCCAAATTTAAATTACATTGAGCTGGGCAGATACAGATTGAATAAGACTTTTCCTTAGCACATAAATGGCAACCGCGTATCCTAGTCCATATTGAAACACTGGAAAGCAGGAGGTATCAGTTGCATTTCTTCCTTCTCCTATTAGGGCTTTTCTCAGCAATAAATTACAATGGTAAGAATAAAATACCGCCCACAAAGCTGCGCAATTGGCACAAGATAATAAAATTATAATGTTGAGCATACAGTAGATGCCGGCTCCTACAACACAATGTAAGCAGGGCGGAAGAAGCTCATGGAGTATGGAGGCAGAAAATATTTTGGTAGACTTAATTCTAGGGCGGTCCGGATATTGTATTGCCCCCGGAAATTTTGGCAAACTATACTCTCTGAAATGCCATTCTACAAACTCTGGGTATATTGACTCTGCATATTTTGGCATATTGATGGTCGGTTTTAATTCTTTCGTCGAAGAAAATACAGCTTTGTTTAAAGCAATAAAGGTGATGAAAAGACATTAAAAGTTGATTTGCTTACAATTACAATAAAGAAATAATTGAATATTATAACGAAAAGTCACAGCCTCTACAAACAGTTTAGAAGAACTGGAAAAATACTCATAGAAATGTAGTTCAAAGGACAAAACAAAGACGGAAGAAAGAAAACAAAAGATAATCAGAGAAAACAAAGGAGGAGAAACTTGATTCTTTTATGCCCCCTTAATTTCCACCTAATATGTATAGGAAAATCGTATGAACGGGAGTGCATTTCGTGATTTATGGGCACGAGTGATGTTTTGAAAGTTCCCAAAATTACACGAGCCGAAGGCGAGTGCAATTTAACTTCAAAACATCATTCCCAATTATCCAATCAGAAATGAGATATTTTGCTGAGAATATAATAAAATGATATATCCTATTGTTCTACCTTATTTGCATTACGTTCAGCGCATGAAAATTCGACGGTTAAATTAAACGCGCCTTCTTTTCTTTTCTTTTTAAATTTTTGGTGAATCGAAACAGACCGGAGCCAGTTGTCTCTATAAGTAAATGTGCTAAATAAGGTATGACAGATTTTCAAGTTTTACCAATAACGAGTTAAAAGGTTTAACAAATAAAAATCTTGGCAACAGCTATAGCACTTTTTGCGTTCCGGCATGTCGTCATCGTATTTGTAACTGGCGGTGTGGTTGGCGCAGTGGTAAGATCTCTGCCTTCCAACCACAAGGTCCCGGTTTCAAATCCCGGCGCTGCCGAGTGTTGAACATTTGTGTGACCTTCTTTTCCGCCAAAGCTGACTCAGCTTTTCATCCTTACGGGGTCGTTAGAATGAGTACTAGCTTCTGCTGGGGGCTAACCTGCGATGGATTAGTGTCCTGTCCAGGGGGAGTCAATGACTCTCATCCGCTTAACACTACGGAAATCGGAGATAAGCACCGGCTCCAATGGGTCACTTGGCTCGGAAAAGGTTTAATAACCGCGCTCAAGGTGCGAACGCATCTGTCTTGCGTACTCTAGCCGCGTCATGCGATTTTGGGCAACTCAAGGACAAGCTAATCCGCGATAGAATTGTGTGTGGACCATCTAATAAAACTGTACGTAGAAAACGTCTTCAACTGTTAGACTTATCTTTCGATAGTTGCATAGAGGTGTGTCGCGAAGCGGAAGCCACAGAGACACAAATGAGGGCAATGCCTTTATCTAGAAGGAACAAATATCTGAGAAAATAAACGCGCTGGACAAGCAGGCCAAGTACTGAGGTAAAACCTCCACAAAACTGAAAGACATAGTAACAAGCTGTATGTATTGTGGACAAGGTCATGAGAGGCTCAAGGCTCGTTGCCCAGCATTCGGGAAAGTTTGTAGGGGATGTGGACGTTCCAATCACTTTATTGAGAATTGTTTCCATGCTAATAAACTGGTAGAAAGCAAGCCATACTGTGAACCAGTTAACCAAGAATGATCTTTTGAAGAAGAACTACTTAGAGTTACACTATACCCAGAGCAAGAATCGGTCAATGTCGTCGGGGTGACAGACCCAAAAACGCGAGTCTTTGGAATCATTGAAATTTCAGTGAAGCGCTTATGCAAATTGATACAGGGGCATCTTACAATGTTATCTGTGACAAATATGTGCAACCTGGCCGGAGCACTCATAAATGAGACCGAGTGCACACTGAGTTCTAATGTATAGCAAAACCACCATGCTAGTTATGGGAACTTGCAAGCTAAGCATGCTCAACCCAAAGATCGAAAGAAGCATAGCGCAGAGTTTGTCGTTGTTGTAAAAGGCGACTACACCCCCTTGATTGAGTCACCTGCTTAACAACAAATAAATCTAATCAAAGTGCAGTATGAGAACACACTACTTGTGAATGAGCAACCAATTTGTGCCAGTAAAATGCGGGACTTTACGTATGAATCAGTTATGACTGAGCTTAATCAGGTGTTTGAAGATCAAGGCCATATGGAAGGGTTACTCCATCTGGAAGTTGACACCTCAGCAATTCCGGATCCAGTCAGGATGCCAACACGTTGAGTTCCCATCGCACTTAAAGGTAGGCTGAAAGATGAGCTTGATCTGCTAGAAGGAATAATTATGATTCGCAAGGATAAAGAGACCACTGACTGGGTATCAAGCTAAGTCGTTGTTGAGAAACCATTTAAATGGAAAGTCAGAGTTTGTATATATCCAACTCATTTAAACAAGGCCCTCAAGAGAAGACACTACCCATTACCTGTTATAGAGGAAATTCTGCCCGAGCTAGCAGAAGTTAAAGTCTTCAGCAAGGTTGACCTGAAAGATGGCTTCTTTCCTATCAAGCTTGATTATGACTGATCCAGTCGCTTGACGACGTTCCAAACACCGTGGGGGCGTTGCTGTTGGTAACAAATGTCATTCGGCATCTCACCGGCACCAGAATACTTTCAAAAGAAATTAGATCAAAACCTGGAAGGACTCACAGGTGTGTACAAAATTTTCGATGCCCTCATCTCAACAAAGGCGCAAGCATGGCCGAAGGGGAGTCAGGTTGGCGAAGTGGTCATCAGTCGCGCCTCCCACCTCTACGGACCCGGGTTCGACTCCTTGGCTCCGCACGTGGGCTGAGATTTGT
>JAOBYJ020003974.1:0-12379 GCA_025403565.2 Palythoa heliodiscus
AGAAGTATAATAAATTATTATTAATTGTAATTATTATTATTATTATTATTATTATTTATAAGGATGAATATGAATCTAGAGACGACGTTACGGTATGATAAATCAGATCAGAAGCAGGCATTTTTGGATCTCTTTATTTTATAACTGCTGCCGGCCATTTTAAAAGATGAAAACGGTCAAATACTTCTTGCCCGTAGAAAGTTTGCCACAAGAGCGCAAGATAAAGTTCAAAATATGTAACGAATTTATTGCAGCATCAAAAGTTTCATAAATTATACATTGTATGCAATAGTCTACAAAGAAATGTTAATAATTTAGGAAGTTAAAAACACGTATACCTCTAAGAACTAAACGGATAGAAACTATCGTTAGTATAATTCTAGTATAATCACTCTACTTCACAAATTATATTGTTTCTGCTATTGTTTATACTATTCTATAAGTTATAACTTGCTATCTGTTAGAATTGCATTAAATAAACTCACTCTCATTAAGATAATCAATACTACCATTTCACCGAACTTTCTTTTACTTTTAATTGTGAAAACATTGTCATCGCAAACTTGCCAACGACATAGATAGATTTGTTTATAAATTAACTCGTTTGTAAACTAATCTTTTAAACCACTGTTAAGTTTGTTCAAAAGTGATTTGGATCATAACTAGAAAATCGCTCAGCTCGATATATCATCATAATTATACGGCTCTTTTATTCAAGAATTACAGATTCGAGATTTCGTCGTTTCGTTGCTGGTTCTGGGGTGTTTAGTGGCGACTGATGTATACGCTTGTTCGGCGATGAAACTGGCGTAGTAGTAACAGTGTTATCCTGTGTAGCTTTAGCTTCTTGAGAGCTATTTTGGAAGTTCTGAGCCAAATGCTCCGGTACAAGTACTGGTGTTCGACCTTGCCGTCCGGTGGACGAAATAAGTTTCTTAGCGTCCTCTATTGTAGGAACAAGAACAACAAGTCCTTCAGGCATCGAGTTCTTTTGATCAGTCTTATCGCGCTTTCGACTTAGAATGTTTGGTCTTCTCGGAGAAGACGTTGTCTTTGTTTGTGCAACTGAATTTGTTACTACAAACGGAACAGAGGTCAACGGTTGTGCAACAACTTCAGTAAGTTGCGAACTATCACCTGTACTAAGAGTTACGGTATTCTGTTCTTGTGTTTGCACAATCTCCGAAACCGCGAGTAACGGCGTTTGCGCGCCTGACGCAGCCATAGACGCGTTTTTCAAAACTGTTACAGTTGGCTTTGAGTCGGAGGAGAGCGCTTGCTCATCAACTGTTATCGCTGCTAAAGGGGGAGTACCAGGAGAAGTACCATTTGTCGCGCCAGTCGACTTACTGGTAACAAGTATCGAACCATAAGAGCTGGGTATTGAGGAATCAGTTGTTTGTATGACAGTGGTTGAGCTTTGTGACTGGAGTGAAGTGAACGGTTGGTTAAGAAGACTACTTCTAGTTATCGTGGGGGTGTTGGGTTTTTGGGCAAATGAAGCCCGTTCGTGGAACTTTTGTTTTCTTGTCTTAGCGGTTGCAATTTGTGATGAAATCTCGTCAGGCCGAACAGTAAGTGAAATTTGGTCTGATTTTGGGGACACGCTCATAGCTGCTGCTGTAACTGTTTCAGATGATACGCTCCCAGGAGCAGTGCAGGGACACTTTGGACTGTCTGGAGGCTCTTGCTTGACCTCGGCAGATGGAGTACTTCTTGTGCTGTCATCACGATCACTCGAACTGCCCCGACGATAAGATTCTAAAGGGTAAACTGCCTCACCCTCAGGGGGGTGGGGTCCGGGTGATAACGCACCTCCACTTGAAGGCACAACAATGAACTCCGGTTCAAGTGTCGATGCCAGCACTGGTTGTGGAACTATCATCAGCTCTCTCAAATCTGCATGGTGTCGAACTGAGGAAAACAAGTTTCAGATGACAAATGAGAATGTTTACAACTTAGAAAATGCCGAGTCTTAAAGCACATGGTACAGCGTTCGATAAAAACAAACAAGATTCAAAAGAAAAACAAAAAAAATCAAAAAATATTTAGCTTTTTAAGTCTAGAGGAAAAGCGTAAATATGGAAAATGCCAAAGACAAGTACTTCTTAGGGGGTCTTGGGGAACGTTCCCAGGAATATTTCAATTTTGGATCCTCTATCCCCTGAAATGTTGTTTACAAAACTTTTGGGGCAATATTTTTGGGCACGTCCCCACCCCCCTGGTCTCCCTACTAATGCGGCACTGATTTCAAACACAGCGTCATAGAATTAATGTTCTTAGAGAGATTTCGAGCAAAATTTCACCGAACTATAAGATAACACTCTAAGCTGAATTAAGATGTTAACGAGTTGATAAAGTCCATTTGCCTCAGTAGGAAAACCTGTCGTATCAGAGCATCTTCATTTTACAGCCTATCATTAAAACCAACCATTATCCCTATTATGGGAAGAAAATCAGTTTTCACAATCATAAAACGAATGCTAGGTATGATAGTGTAGAGAGCGAGAGCAAGTTCCCATTAAGTAATGTTCCAAGTAAGACTACTTCTTATTGTTCTGCTACAAAATAATAATAATTTATTCTGGTCTCCCAGATTATATTATCTGGCTCTTCATCCAGAATACAATTAATTAACACTTATTCCACGAACATGTGTTGGATACAAGGTAATAGACAGCCAATGAGGCACAAAGCACCGAGTTGGCTATTATCACCTCATATCCAACAAGATGCAAGTGGAATAACTTTTGTTAAATTTCATTCAATTCTGAACAATTAGATAATTAGAAATTGTGGCCAAATCCTAATGAATTCTGTTTCACTTTACAAAAAGACCAGAAAATGATGTCTTAATATAAGATCATACAGTACATGGGCTGATAACCTAGATTGAGTGAACCAATTAGAATACTAGAAATGCAATATGCACAGCTGAAAATTTAATAAAAATAAATATAAACTACATAAAAATCTCTATCTAATATATCTAATTTAATATTTAAAAATGTTAATCTAAATTTAACAATTGAAAGGGTAAAAGCCACAAAAAAGTTGAAAAGGAAAAGAGTGTTTATAACTAATCTTAAAGTGATTTCAGTGTTAAAATAAGCTTCTGGTTTGCAAAGGAACTCTCGAGATCCTGTCTGCTAATGTTTTTTATGTCCTTTGGATGCACATTGAATAGTTTGTACCCAAACATGCCATCTTCTTTGGGGGCAATTACAGCTGAACAGCATCTGATGACCTGAGAGTGTATGTAAGCTATGGTATGCTGCAGCAAGAGTAGGTATTTGCTAGCCTATCTTCCATTTTCCCATTTTCATTAACTGTTAAAGCCTCAAGCCTTTTAGCCAATCATATAGCCTCAAGGGGGGAAGCTCCCCAAGATTTTCGTTATGTGGGGACCAATCGACTTGAGATTTGGCATGAATGTTAATTGGACTTCAAACTTTCATTTAATACTGATAACGTGACAATTCTCTTGTTACCATGGTTACCAAGGCTTATATGGCTGCCATCTTGGACTAATTTTCAATTTTTGAGGTTTTGTCTAATATTAAGAGATATTATAGGAAATGGAAAGGAAATACTGTTTTATGTGATAAAAATGCAAACTACCGGAAAGAAAATGAAAAGTAACTAATATTTTTCAATTTTTAGAAAAAAATCTACAATAATTTTATAAAAATCCAACTTCTGCGACTTCCTGTGATGACGTCATATAATTAATGTCAAAACATGTATTCATTATCAAGGAACAGTTGTGCCAAAGCTTTTGGCAATTGGTCAAGGTGTTCAGATTTGAGACCCCCCCCCTTGAGGCTTCTAGGGTTAATTATAGAAAGATACATCAACCAATAAAGAACATGTTTTTGAAATAAAATGTAATTGAACTTATTTCAAAGCAATGCTTCTTTTGCATTACAATAAGTCTGTCAGTCATGAGATTACAAAATAACAAACTCAAAAAAGGTTCTGATAAGTTCCCATATGAAATTTTTGTTAAATTTAAAAGTATACATCCCTGTAGCTTGGATGCAACAAGGTTGAAGGGCAAGTATCTAAACATTTTTACTAAAAGAAAATGAATCGTTGAACTAAGGAATAATAAATATGTGTTTGTGGAGACAATAAAAGTAGAATTTTAATTTGTTATCCAAGCCAGTGACATAAGTAATTTTAACAATACTGTGATTAGTATCTTTCTGCATTTCATGCTATTAACTTGCCTACTTCTTAAACTCAGACCATTACTTTTGATAAAAAATAATTTATGTACAAAACTTTTTTAATAAGATTCTTGCTTAGCCTTCAATCTTGTTGCAGCTTGACAATGAACATATTAATTTTTTCAGCATTAAACTACACTGATGCGAATGAATGTTAACCTGTATAAACAATTGTTTTTGCTTGCATGCAGTTGTTTTTTATCAAATGGAAGTATTTGCCATGTCTGTATGTAATTACCACAAATGGCCCACAAGAGTGTACTGTATAGTTAAAACATTTCACACCTTCTAAACCTCAAACCTGAAAATGATCCCCAAATGTTTTAAATGTTAACATAATGTTTGTGGGATGTGGCTGAAAAAGATTAAAATCACAAGTGTGCCAATGGTAACTTGCAGCCACTTATTAGGCACTTATGGTCACATGGTTTGCTGGCATTACCCTTGGCTTGTATGTACTCTTAAATAAAGTGACCAGGCTAAATGCAACTGAAATAACTGTCCACATCTGCTGACACTCAGGCTCACTTTATTTAAGGGTAAATACTAGGGGTAATGCCTGCGACCCATGTGGGGATATAGTGCCCAATAAGATTTTGGCTGCAAGTTACCATCAGCATCAATGTGCTAAACTTGTGACCCAAACATTTATACTGCAGGGGTTCCATTAGACCTATATTTATCAAAACTAATGAGAACTGTAAAGGCAGTGAGATTGAACATGAATGAAAGCTAGCTACAAGGTACCTACATTGATCAATAGAACATGCAGACTGTTTCACAGCAGGACTTATCTGGGGGCTAATAGCATGTTTGCGGCTTTTTCTTGGAGTCCTCTCCCTCTTAGGAAAGGCATAGGAAGACATTGGAGTTTGTGATGAAGCCATTGGCATTATCCCAGACTCAGGAGGTGGTACTGTGTATACAAATCCTGAACTGTGTGATGATGTTGCTGACAAGGGGGTGCTTGGAGTTAACACACGCCCTGACTTGGGCTCATCGTCTGCTGCACTTTGCAGAACATCAATAACCTAAATTGTAATGACACACATTAATAATCAGCTCAGGACTGTCAATGAAATTTAAGGGATAGTGCTGTGCCCCCTCCAAAAGGTATTAATTTTGTCAGAATGAGATTACACTGAGATCAGGAGTCACCAACCAAATCTCATTTCATCCTAACCCTTTTAAAAACTTCACCCCCTAAAAATTTCAAATTACTTAAAAAAACCTTCTGGTACAGACTATCTAGAGCATATAGTTTTTAAATAAATGCAATTTTTCCTAAACAAAACAGTATTTTGTTACCTACAACAGTCAAGTTTAATTTGAAATATTTTTTTAAAAAAACAAAACTGAATTCCTAATTGTACTCAATTTTTATAGAATATTTAAGCCAGGGGAACATAATTTGTGGTTAATATGGCATACAGTGTGACTGTGCAGAGTTGCTCTTAATGACAGCATTCTGACTGAGAAGAGTCATCTTCAATACAGCACTTCATTTTCTGCAACTTTTTAGGGTTTTTCATCAATAAGGAAAACAGAATCATTTTTACATTGCAAAGTTAAAATAATTTTTTATACAGTGTTTCATATACTTGAATAAAGAAAGTTGCAGATTCAATACAATAAATGAGTTTATTTTTTTATTTTTTATTTATTTTGTTCTGTTAATTTTCTGTATTGAGTACATGCTCTGATTTCAGGGCAGGACGGCTGGGTGGTGGTACTTCCACTTCTCAACTGTGTGAGATTTGTCAATTTCAATCTAACCCCCAAAATTTTTCTCCAGGTACTTCAGTTTACTGCCCTCAGCAAGATTAACTTTAACCAATAGTTAAGCAGAATGGACAACCACATTCTTTGCAAAAGGATGCATATACAAAACAACGTGCTAAAATATTAAATCCTTTTATGAGCCTAAGTGGCCCATTAGAGCCAGTGCTTATCTCTGGTTTCTATAATAGTGTTAGGTGGATGAGAGTCATTGACTCCCTCTGGATGGGACACTAATTCCATCACAGGTTAGTCCCCAGCAGTAGCTGGTACTCATTTTACCAATCCCATAAGAATGGAAAGCTGGGTCAACTTTGGTGGAAAAGAAGGTCACACAAATGTGTGAACAATACTCATGTTTACTTATACTTCATTTATATAACAGAACTGTAAGTAATTATAGATACTTAATGGCACTTTCTAATATATATTAGCGTTTGAACAACTGAACTTTTATTGAAATAATGGATGCTTTTAGTTTGATGTGTTGTAATTACCTGGAGTAGCTGTGAAGCCATTGGAGAGGTTGACTGCCCACTTTCATCTTTATGGGCAGGCTGGCTTTGGGATGCCTGTGATCCCTGGGCTACCTGTGGATTTCTGTTAGTAATAGTTACTTCATGTGTAACCAATTTAGAAGTCTCTCTACCTTGACTTGCGCCACACTTGTCAGTGTCATGTGTAACAGTTTTGCCAGTGTCACATGTTAGAGTGGTTTTCTTTATTGATCCAGGAACAGTGTTACTTTTCTCAATAATTTCCACCTCTGAACAGCAATTTGAACAAGAACAAGTGCCTTCAGAACTAGATGAAGTATTTGGTTGAGGACATAACATGGTTACAGTTGCTCCACGTTTTCTTGAGTTCACTCCAGAATCTTTATCCAGAAAAATGACTTGCTGCTTTTCATTTGCGGCCATTTTATGACATATATACTCTGCTGGGCCACCTTGAATCACCATAACATCAGCATCCTCTTGATTAGGTGTGACATGCTTATTAAAGTTGTGTATAGCACTTGCAGAGTTCTGTTCTTTGCCTGTTGTACAGAATTGAGGAATCCCAATCTGACTAATTGTCTCTTCAGCTTTTAAAATTTGATCCTGTAGAATCCCGATTGTGTCCCCAGCATGCTTCATTTGATTATTTAGCAAACCAAGACATTGCTGTGCAAATGCAATTTGATTCCTCAACACACGGAGGCTTTCTTGCACATCTCGTACTTGTAAAGGCAGTGAGATGGATGGCTGTCCATCCTGGGTATTTAGTTGGCTAGGCTTCTCAAGACATGGAGAACCACTCACAGCATGGACAACTGGCTGATTCTCCATCAAAACTGAAGTAAAGTTTATAAGAGATATTAAAAGAATCGTGTAATAATATAAGCAAATAAATTAAAATGGTTTCAGCCAATCACTAGCAAAGTTATTGTTAAACATACTTTACATCTTAACAGTGATCAGATATTGAGATCTATGGTATTGCAACAATGATCTGACTGAGATCATTTTGTATTGCTGCCAGAAGGGATAACCATTTAATCGAGCAGTTTTTGTGTGACTCATGAAAACAGCAGGGGAGTGAGGTTGACAAAGGGGTCACCACTTGTGCTTCCCACCTTCACAATCTGAGATCGACTCCCAGGCTCCACACATGGGCTGAGATTTGTCGATCTTTATCTGACTCCACAGGTTCTCCTCCAGGTATTCTGGTTTTCCTTCTTCCCTGACGCTGTGCTCTGAGGTCACACATGGTGCATATAGCAGTAGCCAGAGACACCTATATGAGCTTTAAGTCTGACTTTGTTGAGCTGCACTGTCTCTGTATTTTGTCTCTGAATGGAGTCTCTTTCTTTTTTTTCTTTAGCAGGACTTTCTGGGCTTTTTCATCATATTTTGATGCAACTTTTGGTTACCCTGTTATTTTCTTCGAATTTGTGAAAAAAATGCACAGTGGGACACAAAAGAAATGTTGGCTATTAATTATACAATCCATTCAGTTGTTTAAATTTTCTTGCAAAATCACAAAAACAAAAAAAATCATCACATCTGTAATACCCATCATGAAAATAGTGTAAAAACACTACACTTTTAATCAAGACAGCTTGGTTTGTAGGAGGAGCTGTATTGCCAGTTTCCACTTGATGTTATAGCGGCCATGTTGGTGCCCTTGACCAAAGGAATTTTGATGATTTATTTTATTTAGGGCACCAACATAGTTGTTGCATCTTTGTCTTTGGCATCTCTAGGAAGTGCGTGAATACCAAGAATACATTTAACTTTATAGTGATAAGGAGTTCCTGTGTGCACTGAATTAAACACTTCTAGAAAAGGGTACAAAGCCAAAGTTAGGTGACAAATAAAATCCAACATTTATTGCTGAAGGGAATTTGGCTCTCTACATTGAAAAACTTTTAATCTCAATAATAGTTCAGTAAATATATTTTTAAATGGATTAAAATTTAACTGATTTCAAGTCTTTATATAACAGTTTATCAAAGTGCCAGCTGAAACGCTTTATAACCCTTAATATTCAATATTTTCAAAAATAAATAAATGAATTGCAACTCTTTTAACTATTAATACCAAAGAATCACTTTTTAATGGAAAAAAAATCCAATGAACATACAGATTGATTGGTAAGTTACCTTAAACGTTCAAATGTCAGCATTTAGAAAGTGCAAAGTTCGTGAAAAATGCTACGAAAGGAATGAGGTAGGAATTGAATAAAGTCTCTTGCCCCTGAGACTGAGTATGGCTTTTTAAATCTACATCAAAGAAAGATAAATATAAGGCAATGCAATGAAAAAAATCTTGAATATTTTGGGCCGTTGAAAACAATAACAAAGCAATACATTAGTTTGAGTTCAACCGACAAAAATCGCTACAATAAATGAATGCAAAAAGCATGGATAATCAAGAGCGAATTTTAAACATTGTGCGCTTTTAAATATGACTGTTCAGATCAGCTGGCTGTGACCACTGGTGACTAGATCAGGTTCATTGCTACTATAAAGGTCAAAATTCTCGCATTAAGTCACCAGAAGAATTCCGCAGAGCAAGATTTAATCCAAGCAGAAGACAAATCCTCCACGATACGGGCGATCGAATTAATTATAATCATTGTGTTTAGGTGAGACATAAAGGCCGTCCTTTTGGTCTTTTGAATATCCCGGGACACACGTACAAGACTTCATCGCACAACGATTTACGTTTCAAGCGTTACTGGTCACCATAGCAGATTCTGTGATTATTCTTACACTCAAAAGCAGAAGCCCAAATGTTCTAAATCTATCAAAAATCAAATCGTCACGCGAACAGTTTTATGAATGAAGGATTGAACTTACCAACACGAATTCATCAAGCAACACAAAACAGCAGTTGTGTTCTTGTTTGACTTGATTACGATATTACTTGTTCAATGAAAATGCAACATTTTCAATTCACCGCTTTTTGAATAAGGCTCAGTTTTAGCCAAAAACAAGAAGAATATCTCTTTGATTTCATAGTAGAGGCTTCTTCCAACAAGTAATTAGTCCATGGCGGCGGAACGAATAAAGCAAGGCGATTATTGTCTTCTGCAATTAAGATTTTTGTTCGTCTAACCAATCACAATGAGGATTAGTTAAAACAAAATTGTCTAATTTGAGGAACGGCTTGTGCTCAAACTCTTTTATCCAATCAGACGCGACCTAAGACAACAAGTGTCAATCAAGGAAAAAACGATATATATTGGGTGATTGCGCCGAAATCCAATAGAATTTCGAAGCAAATCATTGCGGATCTGATATTATTATGTTTTTGCTTGTTACCTGAGGTAGAATATTCTGTCTTTTGTCTGTTATCATTAGTATGCCGCGCATGCAATTAGCATGTGTCGAAAACAACGACAACCAACTCGCTTTTTGGCGCTACCAGCTAATTGGCCTTCTCGACGCTTGCAATTTTTACGATGCTGGCACAAAATAGAAGTCATTTAAAAATTAAAGGAATACTTTATAATTAAAATAGCGAGTACATAAAAGAGAAATCGGTAAGACAGGGCATCTCTAATATCAAGAAAAAATCATTTCCGTGAATTAAGTTTATTTTTAAAATTAATTTTTATGTTAACTTTAAGTTGATAGCTGAAAGCTTGATATGTCCATATTTTTAAAAACAAATAATCTTGTTTCGACAGGGTTGCGGCTAGCTCGAGAGCCAACCTAAAAAGTGGGCCAGATTCATTTTTCAAAAAGAACTTAGTAGGTATATATATACATGTCTGATTGACAGTGATATATATTGAATATAAATTTATAGCCAAATCTTATTTTATCATCTTTTATTTAAACTTGCTTAATAACTCAAGCAGCGATGTCATCAATTTTCGAGATTTGTCCTTGCCGGATGTAAAAAACGATATAAGAAATGGCCTAACGGCACCTATACAGTGTTTCTTTTCGCGCCTCAGTCTTTTCTTTTATTTACATTTGTGAAAAAAACAGTAATTTTATTACTGATAATTACCGTACGCAGCCTTTGGACTTGGCTGGGGGAAGGCAAGGTAGGCCTCGTTTCCAGGACATTTTCCTTCCCCTTGCCCTATCCCTGTATCCCATCACTCTTTGATCTCTCTCTCTTTCTTTCTCTTTCAATCGCTTTTTGTTTTACCAGAAAGCACAGCCTTCTAGATCTGTCTCTTCTTTCTGTTACAAAAACAACAACAACAACGACAATAACTTTTTATTCTCCCCTTTTATAGTAAATGATTAAATTAACAATTGTAAAAGTAAATAGATGGAGGGTACTGGCTGCCTGAAATAACAACGTTAAATGGAATTTTTAGAGAAATTTAAATTGATATTTTTTATTTATTATTATCATCATCATTTTCTACAGATCATGGCATACATTCCTTATTGATATTTTTAAAAAACAAAAAAAACAAGCTGGACTAAACAACTTCTTTTAATTGAACAGTATCTTTACAATTAGATGTTGCTCGAATGCCATTTATAACTGTTGACTTTTTTCATTCCTCCCAAAATCTTATCGCAGAGGCGGAAACAGACAAATTATAGTATTACCATGCCAAGCAGGGTGACCATGCCAAGCAGGGTGAAGTATGGAAGATAATTTCTGCTGGGTCCGTCCCGGTTAACAAGAAGGCCTATTTGGAGGAACGCCGAAATTAACGTGACTGCTTAATTAACGGGATTTAGTAAAACTGGGTGGGGCAGCAGCGGCCATAGACCGAACTAAGAATCCCAGTGTCCAGGATTTATTACGTTTAAAGTTATATTGTACCCTCACAGAAAAAAGTAATAGTCACATACATTGAATATATATTCTTTTACTTTGTCTTCTTTTTCCGCCGTTTGTGTTTTGTTTTATTCTTTTAATTTGTTCAAGATTTTGGTTTTCGAAACATATCTGCATGTGGTACAGGGACAAAAACTAACCATAAATAACTATTTTCATGTACTTTGTTAATCTTAGCGTTTTCTTCCTAAAATATTATGATATCATGAAAATTCAAAGTGATCAAACTTTATGTGCTTTTTTTGTTCGGTCGCGCGCGCGTTTTTTGCTACAGGTACAAATGGTGTCTGCAAACACGAAGTATCGGTTTCCTATACATAAACTAAAAATCCAATATGGCGGTTGATTTGAGTGTTGCACGCCGGCATATTATGGAGGCACTCGGAGATAATGCAGAAAAGTTAGTGCCAATTAATTTAATTTCTTTGAAAATATTACACAGTTGACATTCTTTGGTGTTTTCATTTTTGTAGATACTGGAATAACATGAGATTATGGTACAAGAACAAGGTCAGTACTGCAACACAAATCTTCCAAGTATTCTAAAGACCTGCAATTAAGTTTACCGCATTTGGCTGCAGACTCTCGCATTTTGAGGTCTTCTGTTATCTCCCTCCCTCATTGATAAAAATAGGGAAAATCTTTCGCATTATGAAAGCTCAATCAACGGAGAAAATTTTGTAAGATTTTTAAAGAAACTGTCTCCATTTTAATATATTAACGCTGTTTACGCTGGATAAGGCCAAATAAAAAAAATCCCAGAATTTTTTGATAATGTAAGTGCGGCGTGCGGTTTTTCTTTTTTTTTTTTTTGCAGCGCATGAATCACAGCAAACGAATCAGTTTTGAGTAATCGTCATCTATCAGAGCAGATCGACAGAAACACATTTTTTTCTGATACATTTTCTATATTTAAAAAAATAAAAAAAAGTTAATGCAGCGGCTAATTTGAAATGCAGGCGCTGATGAGAAACTGGGAATTTTTTTATTTGGCCAAATTCGAATCGCTGTCTGGATTATAAGATTATCCGAGCATTTCAAAGTTTTTAAAAAGCTCTGGCAGCC
>JAOBYJ020004192.1:0-11303 GCA_025403565.2 Palythoa heliodiscus
TCTCAAGCATTCAAATTTTTTATTTGCAAATATGTTACAGAGTATATTAGACGCAACAACGCCCATTCCCGAAAAATGAACAAACCTCTCTTTATATATTTATTGGAAGCAATATCTTGTTGAATGTATTTACATCGGTCTTTTTTATTGGAGCCTTTTCTGTGGTGACGTGTTATTTTTTACTGATAAACGCATTTCTTAATAAGAGCCAGTAGATTTTTGGTGGTTTCGTTTTTGTTTTTAACTTTTCTCACATATTGAGCTTAAATAAGTTTTAAATTGTTTTTGTCTATACGGCACTTTTAATAAATGTAAATGCCTTAAAAACGAGAATATTTTCACGTTTACTCTTTTAACCTTGCTTCTGGAAAGTCTTGAATCAAAAAGCTCCAACATTTTAAAGTGTACTCATACGTACAGCACCTTGGAAAGTCTTGAGACAAAAAGCTGCAACATTTCAAAGTGTGACGCATACGTACAGCACCTTTATTTAATTATTTATTTATCAGTAACAATCTTTAAACAGCTCAGTTTTATTTGACTATATCTACCCTAAATGTGCAATATCCTTAGAGTTGTGAAGTATCACTGAAACGAAAGAGTGAGCGCAGAGAACACGTGAGTTTCATATACGAAACAACGAAAGAATAAAAACTGTACAAAGCGCTTTCCATGCATGGTGTCATTTCTGTTTGTCATATAAGCATTTTGAGATTCCCTTTTCAGTAATGCCGGATAAAACTTTTAATCATGTTAACAGATTTCTTAATAGTATCAATTGCTCATTTTCATTTTCACTGAAGGTCGGCAGTTCTTGCAGCTTTTCGGGACAAAATCTGTTGCCGTCTCTCTCCTCTCGCTTACTAAAAATTCGCTGAATGATTCCAAGGCGGGCCAAATAAGATTTTGTGCTAGGTATTTTTGTTTCAGTTTTTCTCAGTAAATCTTTTATTATAATCTTAATTAACTTTCGTAAACTATGCGCAGCACTATTCGTTCATGAATGAGCTGGAAGTTTCTTGTTTTACCAACGGCAAAATTTTCAAGACAACTTTCTCGATCGCTTCTGATTGGGCCGATATTGTTTTTCTCACACGTGCAATGACGATACGAGTTTTGCGATTGGCTTAGAGAAAAGTACGAACAAAACTTTGGTGAGTAAATCTCGATATGTAAATGATAAAATTTATTTATGTTACAGACATGCTACCGTGATAACGAGTGAGAACTGCGAGATGATTCGGATTGAAAAAAAGGATTTTAGAACAATCTGGGAGGTACATGTTTTATATCTTTTGAAATTGATGAAATTATATAATCATTAGAAATAAGAAACAGTGCAGTATACAGAGGCGAATTAACAAACCTTTGGCCACAGCTGCAAGATTTGTTAGTTGCGCACTTTGGATTTAAAACCCTAAAATATGTAATCTCAGTCCTGCATGCTTGTGTTGCATTTGGTTCTGTTCAAGGCCACACATTATAATTATCTCTTATCAACATCATCATCATCATCATAATAATAATAATAATAATAATGATAATAATTTATTAAGCGTAATACATAGTTCCTACGCTTTACAAATAGTAAAATATGAATACTGTAAAGGCAATTCATGTTTATTACATATATCTTAATAACCGAGTGTGAGGTGTGTCCGGGAAAATATTTGCCCGAGGTCTTTCACTGTACAGACTAGACCGAGCGTAGCGAGGTCTGTACGAAAGACCAAGGGCAAATATTTTCCAGGACAGAACGAGCAAATGAGGTTATTAAGATTTTTATTACATGGCTTCAGTTTAGGTCAGTAAAAGAGAACAAATACGCGCTCGCGTTAGTGAGAAATTGGTCCCATAAATTCCCGGTCTTACATAGGAAGTTATTGGACCGATTTTCGGCCAATCAGCGTGCTGGATTTGGTTATTGGCCCTAGATATTTGACTTGCCATGTAATAACATGAAAAATGCATAATGTATAAATCGCTAGGAAAAGTATATATAAGGAACCTAGCTAAAAAGGGGGAAAGATAACCAAAATATTCGTGAAATAGGTACGTTTTGAATTGAGGTTTAAAAGCAGAAACGGAGTCAGCGTTCCAAACACGTAGCGTTACGCATTCCAAACACGTGGCGTTGCGCATTCCAAACACGTAGCGTTATGCATTCCAAACACGTAGCGCAGCTACAACAAAAGATTTATCTCCGTAAGCTTGAGTACGAGATCTAGGAATACTGAGAATGTTTTTGTGACAGAACGAAGTGATCTGGATGGCTTATGAGGTGTTAATTGAGCAGCAATATACAGGGAGCCTAATTGTTTATAGCTCTATATATAGTTGTAAGAATTTTGTAGGTTTATCAGTAGAATTATTATTATTATTTTTTATTTTATTATTTGTAGTTGTAGTTGTAGTTGTAGTAGTAGTAGTAGTAGTAGTAGTAGTTAGTAGTAGTAGTAATAGTGATGGTAATGGTAGAATATTATGAGGGATGTAGGTGCGCATCGACAATTTGTCTTTGTGTACTTTACTAAGAACCTGTCTACATTCTTCTTTAATTGGAAAGATCGATACTTTCGGAGGAGGAGAATCAGGCAATTTCATCGCAGTCTATAAAAATTCTCTTTGAAAAGAGAGCAACAAAAAAAATGTATATTTGCATAATTATTTAAAAATTGCTTAGCATCACCAACGCCTATACTATGTTCATCACCATCATCATCACCACCACCACCACCACCATCATCACCACCACCATCACCACCTTCATCACCACCATCATCATCATCATCATCACCACCACCACCACCAACACCATCATCATCATCACCACCATCACCATCATCACCATCATCACCACCATCATCACCACCATCATCACCATCATCACCACCATCATCACCACCATCATTATCATCACCACCTTCACCACCACCATCATCATCACCACCATCATCATCATCATCATCACCACCACCACCACCACCACCAACACCATCATCATCACCACCACCACCATCATCACCACCATAAACATTATCATCACCACCACCACCATCATCATCATCACCACCATCACTACCACCATCATCATGTCCAACGCTATTACCACTACAATATCCAGTTTTTGTAATCAGTTGTCCTTTTATCGTTTTACCCAATGTTACTTAAATACTATTATTGTGGTGAACAGGAGAAAACGTTTGAATCAGTATTAAGGTTTGCGTGATTATTGATATCGATGTTCTAGAATGTAATTTGCGTTATTATTTTATATAGTTACTGATATCGTTTTTGAACCATTGATACGTTTAAGAAAAATGGACAGAGCAGCAAGATGGAATATATTTTAAATAGCCAATTATTTACGATTGGTAGTCTTTAGTTCAATGAATAAATAGCATTTGTAACTAGTCGTTTCCCTGTCCAAGGCTGTAGCGCAAATTGGCAACAAAAAGCTTGTGTTTAGGTAATGGTCCAAGTAAGAAGTGTTTAGGTAATGATCCAAGTAAGAAGTGTTTAGGTAATGGTCCAAGTGAGAAGTGTTTAGGTAATGGTCCAAGTAAGACGGAAGTGTTTAGGTAATGGTCCAAGTAAGAAATGTTTAGGTAATGATCCAAGTGAGAAGTGTTTAGGTAATGGTCCAAGTGAGAAGTGTTTAGGTAATGGTCCAAGTGAGACGGAAGTGTTTAGGTAATGGTCCAAGTAAGAAGTGTTTAGGTAATGATCCAAGTAAGAAGTGTTTAGGTAATGGTCCAAGTGAGAAGTGTTTAGGTAATGGTCCAAGTGAGAAGTGTTTAGGTAATGGTCCAAGTGAGACGGAAGTGTTTAGGTAATGATCCAAGTAAGAAGTGTTTAGGTAATGGTCCAAGTAGGAAGTGTTTAGGTAATGATCCAAGTAAGAAGTGTTTAGGTAATGATCCAAGTAAGAAGTGTTTAGGTAATGGTCCAAGTAAGAAGTGTTTAGGTAATGGTCCAAGTAAGAAGTGTTTAGGTAATGGTCCAAGTGAGAAGTGTTTAGGTAATGGTCCAAGTGAAAAGTAGGCAACCTCTCTTATTATGCGGCATTTCTAATTTTCCCAAATCAGATATTTTAGTGTTTCCCAGCGAATGCAGAAACCAATGTACATAATCTTTATTATATTATTCTAACTTTCGTTAATATTTAGAGGAACAGACTTCATCTGGATGGCATAATTTCTACTTCTCTATGCTCCACAATGACAAGTTTAAAGGAAGGTAAGATGTGCTGTCAGGAGCCCGTTACCATAGAAACGTCCATATGGGCTGAGCAGAGCTCCTATTAACTCAGTGTTTGTAAAAAAGCTTATGACTTTAGGATCGTGTTTCCGGCGAAACTAGATTACGCCATTATGCAAAGAAGATTATGTACGTTTTATACTAGAATTTATCTATCATGCACCAGTTAAAAGCTAAATAAAAGATAGGGAAATTAAAGATCAAATAGTCCAGAAATGTTTCTCGGAACGTTTGCGGCGAAAAGCTTTGAGGGAATACCCTACACTTGCAAATCTACTGAGCGCAGCAAAAGCTATGGAGATAGCGGACTTACAAGCTACAGCAATGGAAAACGCTTCGGTTTTGAAGGTGAGCCAACAACAAAAACAGTTGAAATCTTTAGATGAAGGTGCTCAAAACAAGCAGATTGATAATCAAAACAAGATATATTTTAACTCTGGTGGTATGTGGCCACATCCAAATGGTCGAAAGTCATGTCCAGCATGGGGCGTTGACTGTCGGAAATGTGGAAAGAAAAATCATTATGCAAGGAAGTGCAATAGAACAAAGACAGTAAAAAGATTGACAATTTAAATGATATTGAAGAAGAGGATGAATATCGAGTTTCAGTTGTGAATGAAAAGGCCAATAGAAATCACAATAAGATAACAGCCAAAATTGATAAAATTCCATTACAATTTCAAATTGATTCAGGTGCCGATGTTAACATCATTGATGAGGATAGTTTTAGCAAGTTGAAAGGACAGGTGACTTTGAAACACACGAGAACCAAATTATTTGCATATAATTCTACAGTTCCGCTTCCCTTATTGGGCAAGTTTACCGCATCAATAGTAACAAAAAAGCGGTATGATGCAGCAGATTTTTATGTTGTAAAGGGTTCAGAGTCGTCTGGATGTTTATTGGGTTTTACATCAGCTGTGAATCTTGGTATTATACATATAGTTAGCAGTGTGAAATCGAAGACTAAATCTTCATTGAAACCAAAGTTAATGCCAGTATCTGTCAAAGTACCAGAGCAACCAGCTGCAGCCAGTTGGCAGAAGAAATTAGGAAAACTTATTTGTGACAACGATGACCTTTTCCATGGCATTGGAAAATTGAAGGGAGTGAAAGTTAAACTGCATATTGATGAGTGCGAAGCCTGTAGCACAAATGATATAGGCGAGTTCCCTTTCACTTAAGAGATAAAGTAGAAGCCGAAATTATGCGCCTAGAAGAGGCAGGAGTCATCAAAAAAGTTGACTCTGCGACAGATTGGATTTCACCGATAGGAATATCTCCCAAGAAAGATTCGGATGAAATAAGAATGTACGTGGATATGGTTGAGCCCAATCGGGCAATTAAAAGAACCAGACATGTTGTTCCAACAGTGAAAGAATTACGGCATGATCTTAATGGGGCTAGAATATTTTCAAAGTTAGACTTGGCTAACGGATTTCATTAGCTAGAACTGGATGAAGAAAGTAGAAATATCACGACATTCTCAACTCACATGAGCTTGAGGCGCTATTGTCGGCTCAATTTTGGAACTAATTCAGCGCCCGAAATTTTCATGAGGAATTAAGGAAAACTTTGGAAGGAATACCTGGAGTCAAAAACATTCATGATGATGTATTAGTCTTTGGATCTGATGAAAAAGATCATTATCAAGCTTTAAGTGCGACGTTTCAGCGACTTCGTGACTCGGGTTTGACCTTAAAACGCAGCAAATGTGAATTTGGGAAGATGTCCATTAAGTTTTTTGGTCTTGTTTTTTTCCGATCAAGGGATTAGTCTTAATCCAGAGAAGGTGGAAACTCTCCAACACATTTCTCCTCCGAATAATCAGGCAGAGTTACGATCCTTTTTAGGCATGACCAATTATTCTGCCCAGTTTATCTACAACTATGCAACCATGGTGGCCCCGTTACGTGAGTTAAAGAGAAAGAAAGCCCATCGGATATGGGCAGCTAAACGTAAAAAATCGTTCGATGCAATAAAGGAAAGCTTACGCAAAACAGCACTACTTAATTACTATGATCCTAATTTGAGAACGGAGATTTTTGCGATGGTTCACCAGTTGGCATCAGCGCAACGCTTGTTCAATATAATTCCACGAAGCAGAAACCCCAGGTTGTCACATATAATAGCAGATCCCTGACTGACGTGGAATAATGATATGGACAAATAGAGCGGGAATCTCTGGCCATACAATATGGTTGTCTTAGAAATAAAATCTATTTGCTCGGTCGAGATTTCGATGTTGTTACTGACCACAAACCACTGGTCAGTCTCTACCATAACCCACGTCGGCCAGGTCCCTTTAGGGTTGAGCGAATGCGTTTGAAACTACAAGGAATTTGTTTTAAAGTTATTTATAGGCCTGGTAAACTAAATCCAGTGGACTATACGTCACGGCATCCCTTGCTTTTAGCTCAGTCTCCGAAAGAAGAGCTGGAAGCATCAGCTGAATTACAGGCACACATCAATTGGCTAGTTACAACCGATGTGCCTCCATCCCTAGAACTGCATGAAATTCGCTCAGCAATGTCTCAAAGATCCAATTCTCCATGATTTGTATGCTGCTATTAAGAATAGACAACCATTGCACGCAAAAAAATTCAAGGACTTTAAGAGCATTGCCACAGAGCTTTCTATCGCCAAAGCAGTAATTTTGAGAGGTACAAGAATTGTTATACCAAAGTTGCTGGAAACTAAAGTTGTCAAGATAGCTCACGAGGGTCATCAAGAACTCGTTAAAATGAAACAGTTATGGAGATCCAGAGTGTGGTTACCCAAAATGGATGAACTAGTTTCTTCTGTTGTTGGTCCCTGTGTTGCTTGCCAAGCTACTTTGAATATTCCATCGCAAGAACCAATCAACTCTACACAGCTTCCAAATGGACCATGGGAAAGCTTAGCGGTTGATTATTATGGACCACTTCCGTCGGAAGACTATGTATTGGTCGTTATTGATGAATACTTTAGATTTGCTGAGATTGATTTTACTAAGTCAACATCTGCTAACGCAATGATCCCAAAATTGGATCGTTTTGTTTCATCGTACGGCATTCCGTTCCAGCAAAAGAGCGACAACGAGCCCCCATTTAATTTGAAAGCATTTAGTAATTACTGTAAATTTATGGGTATCCGGCATAGTACCATTACACCCTTACACCCCGAGCTAATGGAATAGTTGAAAACTTTAACAAGATGATAAACAAAGTAGTTCGAACATCTTCAATTGAGCGAAAATGTTGGAAACAGGAACTGTTCAAGTTTCTTCGAAATTATCGAGCGACACCTCACATAACCACAGGAAGGCCTCTTGCAGATCTGCTGTTTCAAACTCGGGCATATCGAGTCCTACTGCCAGAGCTATCGAAATTTCAGAATGACGACAACGAAATATGTGCAAGTGACACAAAGAAGAAATTGCAATCTAAACAGTACGCGGACAGAAAGTCCTACGTTAAAACATCGAGCATTAAAGTCGGGGACCTTGTTCTGGTTTGGAATGAAAAGAAAGGAAAACTAGAGCCGGTGCATGACCCTCGACCATATACTGTGACTGAAAAGAAAGGGACAATGGTAACAGTCTCAAGAACTAATCCAATGCATGTTATCACTCGAAATACGTCATTTTTCAAACCGCTAAAGGTACCTCAGGTTAGGCCTACAGCCGATAGAGATGATAGTGAAGTTGATGAAATAGATGGTAACATACTTGAGAACAACAAAGGGCATCCAGATTATATCGGAAGGGAAGATCGGGATGATGAGAATTAACACATTGTGGAAACTTTAGATGACGAACAGAGGAATGCAGAAGATGTAGCTGAACAGGGCAATGAACGCAATGCAGGAAGTCAAGTTGCAAATGAGAATATGCAGGAAGATGAATTGGATATCAGTGAAAGAGGCCTAGCGGTAATGGGTCGACCTCAACGACAGCGAAGACTCCCGAAAAGAAGATATGAACAATATGAGATGGGAGAGTTTTTTCACAATAATCATCCTATACCTTAAAAAGTTTTGACCTTTTCTGCAATTAATAGATTTTTGTAGCTAGGCCTTGGCGGATTGTGCCATCATAATTTTTAGCATGATTGGAGCAAAAGAGCATAATTTTTTTAAACGGACATTGCCAGAGCATAAATAGCAAATTGTAACACTTTTTGGAGCATTAATTCATAAAATCGAGTTTACGGTAAAATATGGTGCATTTTCTATAGTTTGAGGTATTCCAAATTAAGTGAGTATATTCTACTGGCTCAGAAAGTATATACAAGTTAAATGTTAGGTCATTGAAGGCATTCTAGAAACGGTTCAGCGGGCAGCTATTATGGACTGCCGAGGGCCAATAAAAATTGCCATGAAACGCAAATAATTTACAACAACAAAATATTTGATCATCGTCATTTGGTGTCGTAATTGCGCGCCTATATGAACAGAGTCTACATCATTTTGGGAGCATGATTTCGGAAATCAAAAGCATAATTTAGAAATTCTGGCATAAGTTTAGCACAATTTACCAAAACAGATGAGCACTGCTAGTAGCACAATATGCTACTTTTAGGAGCACAATCCGCCAAGCCCTACCTGTAGCTATATGGAAGAAGTTTTTAACAGTTCACCAGACGGCTTCCGAAAAAATTTTCCCCCTTGTGAAAAGAAGAACTAAATTTAGATCAAATAAGTCTGTAAAATTTTAATTTGTGGTGAAAATGAAGTTGGAAGGAAATGATTTCTAGAATGTATATATGTAGTCATGAAAACTAATCAACAAATTTTCTGCATGTGAATTGTAGGGGATAGGAAGGAGGTGGGGATGAGGGAGGGGGAGGGGGCGTTGGTTAAATCTAGAAAATGTGACGAAATTATGAAATTGCTGCCTCTCTAATATCCTCTAGAAAACAACGACAAAGAAAATGAAGAACCAAATGAAATAGTTAAGGTAAATACTTTTGATCAGTTGTCTCATTGAGATAGCAAACTGCACAGCATCGAGTTAAGCAATTTTGATCTGTTAGTTTCCGCTGAAATAAAATAGAGAATTTTTGATCTATTCACACAAAAACTGTTATTCCGCTACGTCTCAATTGATTACCATGGTAATACTATAGATTATTAATGTTAGAAGTATCTGAAAATTATTCTAACGATATCTATAATCATAATCGATACACGGAACACAACTGAAACATGTTTTTTGTAATCAATCCAAATTGTGAATAAAGTGGGATGCTCTAAATTGTGAGTAAAGTGGGATGCTCTAAATTGTGAGTAAAGTGGGATGCTCTAAATTGTGAGTAAAGTGGAATGCTCTAAATTGTGAGTAAAGTGGGATGCTCTAAATTGTGAGTAAAGTGGGATGCTCTAAATTGTGAATAAAGTGGGATGCTCTAAATTGTGAGTAAAGTGGGATGCTCTAAATTGTGAGTAAAGTGGGATGCTCTAAATTGTGAGTAAAGTGGAATGCTCTAAATTGTGAATAAAGTGGGATGCTCTAAATTGTGAGTAAAGTGGGATGTTCTAAATTGTGAATAAAGTGGGATGCTCTAAAGAGAGCTGACGTTTCGAGCGTTATCCCTTCGTAGGACCAATTCAAATCAGTATTGTTCCGACAAAAGGGCTATTAAACCCTCAAAAAGTCAGCTTTCTTTAAAACACTGAGAACAGGGGTATGAGAAATTTAGAGTTTTTTTCTGATTTCGAGGGCAGTGATCAGTTTCCGTGTGATTTTTACCTACTAACAATCACCATTCTGATTTAGTCGTTAGCTCGAGCTGGCGTGGTTATTCGTTACATGGTGATGAAAACTGCTCCACAACTGATCCGGGACAGGAAGTTAAATCTACGCAAGTACAGAAAGTGTTGCGTGGGCTCCGAACTCGTTGATTGGTTGCTGAACACTTCTCGCTTTGTTCACACTCGTTCCCAGGCCAATGGAATCTGGCAGGCGTTGCTTGAAGGCAGAGGAATATTACATGGTAAGAGCGCCGTTATATTGCGATTTGAAATTACGAATTAGAACTTCCGACTCTTCGATTAACGATTGATGACACTTGTTGTTATCAGTAATGACGTATTCATTGAGTTAAAGAGTTAAGTAATTGAAGGAAAATAGTTTTATCGGTTTTAAGAAACATCGTAATAATTTTCGTTTAACACTGTTTTATAAAACATCGAGCGCATATTATTTTATGCATAAGGATTTCTTTAGTTTTTCCTTACCTACAACCACCGCCTGCTTAAGCCTGGTTTTCATTGTATCGTTCGATCGTGTCTTAGCTGTCGCCATCATCGAAAAAAGTTGTTCAGTGACAGTATGGACTGCTGCGACGCGAGCGATTTTATGGAAAGCAGGCTTAAACTCCACTTGCAACAGTCGCAGTGACAAAACTTTAGCGATCCTAATGATTGGAATCGCAACTGTCTCTTCGTTGCTCCAGTCGTTAATAAACGGTTTTCATATATCGCTACAGTTGCTAAGCATATTTTTTCAGCGAAGTATCGACAGCTGCAACGCGAGCGATTATACAATAACCAGGCTTTAGTTACTTAGCTAAAGATGCCGGTATGATTTACAGGAGGTTCACCATGTTTCTTGGTCGAACTTTCACTTAGTCTTAATTTAAGATAGGAAAACAGAAGTTGCTGTTTTTGAACATTAGACTGTCTCTGATAAGGACACTTAACCCCTAATCTTACCCCTTGGCTCACTCACTGAACTTAGTTTACACTGCGAGACTGTTCCTGATAAGGACACTTAACCCCTAATCTTACCCCTTGGCTCACTCACTGAACATAGTTTACACTGCGAGACTGTTCCTGATAAGGACACTTAACCCCTAACCTTACCCCTTGGCTCACTCACTGAACTTAGTTTACACCGCGAGACTGTCTCTGATAAAGACACTTAACCCCTAATCTTACCCCTTGGCTCACTCACTGAACTTAGTTTACACTGCGAGACTGTCTCTGATAAGGACACTTAACCCCTAACCTTACCCCTTGGCTCACTCACTGAACTTAGTTTACACCGCGAGACTGTCTCT
>JAOBYJ020004300.1:0-12373 GCA_025403565.2 Palythoa heliodiscus
TCTGATAGATGGACAAACTATGAAACGACCTGAGATCCCTATGATACTCTGATACTTGACAGATGGACAAACTATGACAACGACCCAAGATTCCTATGATACTTTGATACTTGATAGAAAACGACCTGTATGATACTTTGATACTTAATAGAAAACGGCCCGAGATCCCTTTGATACGCTGATACTTAACAATTGGACAAACTGTGAAAACGACCTGAGATCCCTATCAAACTTTGAAACTTTGATACTCGTTAGATGAACAAACCATGAAAAGGATCCCAGATCCCAATGAAACTTTAATACTTGATAGATGGGCAAACTATGAAAACGACCTGAGACCCCTACGAAACTTTGATACTTGATAGATGGACAAACTATGAAAACGACCTGAGATCCCTACGAAACTTTGATACGTGGAAGATAGACAAACTGTGAAAAAGATGCGAGATCCCTATGAAACTTTGACACTTAATAGAAAATGACCTGAGATCACTACAGATGAAACTTTGATATTTGACAGACGGACAAACTATGAAAACGACCCCAAATCCCTATGAAAATTTGATACTTGACAGATAGACAAACTGTAAAAACGATCCGAGATTCCTATGAAACTCTGATACTTGATACATACTGATAGCAGTTTGTGAGAAAGTGAATGGAGCTATCACGCTTCTTAGTTATACCGAGCATTTAAATTAAAGTATCAGAATTTCTTTTATCAAAGTACTTTAAGATCCCCTAATAACACTGTCTTGAATATGCTTTAGATCACGAGGCATACCTTCCGGGAAAAGCGTCTTTAGTAGGCTGTGATCACAGGCGTACATGCACTGTGAGAGATTCCTAAATAGCAAGTCGTTGTTTTTGTCCATAAAGCCATCCACTTTGTAAGTCACCTGGGCAATAATAATCCAAAAGTTAAATTCACCACACGTACTCTAACATTTTTTGCTTCAAGAACTACAGTTGCCAAGAATGAAGTTACCCAAGGACAATCAATGCATCAAGAAGCGACAATAAGGTGCATACTCATTGGCCACCTCCTCAGTTCTTGAAATACACATCTACCTATTCATATGGCCCAAAACTCCCAATTATGTTAAACTACTGAAACAAACGGCGCATTTGCACTCAAATTGGACACTTATTGCCTCATTAGCATACAAGCCAAAGTTTCTAGTGAATATTGAAAATAGGTGCAAACTATTAATCTCTTAGAAAATATATCACCAATTCTTTCTATGAGACGCTTTTTAAAAACAAACCTAATTTCTAATTTATTCTAAGCTACTACTATTTTGCAAACAAAGATTTGTGATGATGTATGTAAAGTACACAATGACGTCACAATAGATCTGCCGATTGATGTATTGAAAGAACAGATACATACACTTCCGGCATAATGCCTGAGTCTAAAGGAGTCGTGAGGAAGAGTCGCATCCGATAGAAATTTCTTGCTAGCTCGGCTCTCGTAGTGGGGATGGTCAATGCAGTGTCGATTCAATTTCGCCAAGAACGTTTCATCTGAAACCTGAACAAAAACGAAATATGCATGACAGTTTCTTTACAACTCTGTGTTTTGTTTGAAAAGAACTTTTTGAGCCAAACAAAAGAAGTAAGGGATTAAAACAGTTATTCATTAAACCACAATCACTGCTGCAACTGTGGAGAAAAGGCTTTGGCTGGCAAAAATGCAACTGACTTGTCGCCTTACTGTGGTGACCTTTAAAAGAAATGCACTGAATAAAACACAACAACTACGTCGTACAGCAATGTTAAACAACAATCATAAACACATAAAATAACCTTTGAAACTAAAATCTGCTAACAGAAAGTCTAGCACTGTCACACAAAATATAAAATGAGTAACGTATGCCTATGTTACTAGGAAAGAGTGATACATGATAGATAATCCAAAATAAAAAACTGAATAAACAGAAATGAAGAGAGCTTATTAACAGTAAAATAACCGATCCACAAGTTTGACCTTTGCATCAATATGCACGAATCTTGTGAAGTACATGCAAAATATCAAGGAACCTTTCACAACTGGGTCTATCTGTAGGCTTTTCTTTACCTTGGTACGAGTTTCTCTTTGTGCTATTTATCGTTGAAAATAAGAATACGGGCAAGTTTCATATATTAAAGTGTTTTCAAAACATCAGGACAAGCTACACTTACATCTCCTGGTCTCAAGCATTCCTCGTCAAGCATGGCAACAATACCTTCGTTTGGCTAAGACAGCAAAACAGCCAAGGATTACTAGAAGTGTAGCATAATTTTTTACGTGTAACATCAACAGTGCCATACTAGAATGGATTTTTAAAACAAAATTCCTGGGCTGGCATGTCCAAAGGCTGGTTAACTTTAACGTTAACTTTAACCCTGGGTTAAGTCAAAATTTATGCAAAAATTTCTTCTTTAAGGAAAGAATTACGGCTCACATATAAAATACTGTTCAGATTTTCCAAGGAAAAAAAATTGTTAATCCCAAAGCTACAGTTCAGCTCAATCTATACAAGGCGGGAACAAGATTATGGCTTAAAAATTCAAGCCTGGGTTAGTGCTAATTAGCTTTTGATCAACTGGGCCCAGACCTGGCAAATCCCCCCTTTTGGCAGTTATGCAAAAGGAAAGCACCTTTATGTCTACAAATATTTTAGGTCTTCTTACTGAAAACAGTTCGGGTTGATACATGTTATAATTATTCTATAATTATCAGTAGCTTTTATGAAACATTCCCATTAAATGAAACAAACTTAAAACGAATGATGTCTACATGTCTACATTTCTTTTAACTTTTATTCTTCTCACCATCTTAAGTTGAAATAGGTCTTCATGGATCAAAAAACATTTTCGTGTACGTAACACACGCGACCAACCATTGGTCTTTCTAAAGGTAATGCTATTAACCTAATTTAGCAAAACCTACTTACAGATTAGCATGAATATTCAGAAATGTTTAACGACCGAATACCAGGGGAATAGTAAAAACGACGATAATACACTGTAATTATGGGTAACCTACAGTACAGTAAAACAAGATTTATTATATGGTCCTAATGAATTGGACGTGCTGTTAATTTTACTCGTTATGAAGCAGTCATTCACTCTCACATACATTGTTACAATTTCATACCTGCGCAAGATCACCCAGCGCCTACCTTTTCAATCAGGTCACAGATAACTGTGTTATTGAAGTAATCAATTGATGTCCATTCAATGCCCTGAAGTCGGAGAAAACAAAGCATAAAACAAAGTTACGTTATAATCTCACTAAATAATGAAACCAGACTTTTGTTATAGATTGAGAGGATCTGGATAAGCAAGCTTGAGATTTGTACATTGTTCACTACGAAAAAAATGAGCAAGAGGGCTTCATGTGGATCTTAGAATATATCTGGAAATATAATAAAAGGTACCAGTATATTACCTCTCTCACATATTCCTCCTGTTCTGACTGTAGGGTTAGCTCAATAAAGATCTGCTGCAGTTTTTCATTGCAGTAATTGATGATAAACTGTTCAAAGCTGTTTTCCTAGATGGAGGAAGTAAACCTGTTAGCCAATCAGTACATTTCATATATTACCAAAAATTGACGAAAACCTTAGGAGTAGTCATTACATACAACTGGGGTTCGGCATGAAGAGAAAATGGTTGGGTAACAAAGTAACTGGCCTTATGCAGGTTAGAGCTGGGCAGAGAAAAATATAACTTAAGATAGTAAAGAAAAAATGTTGATATAAATAAATTCGTTATACATCGATGGGGGCACATTATTGATAAGAACTTTCATGTTTATTTCTGTTAGTATCATCGGAAAAACCGAGAAAAATATGAGGTTTTATACATATACCATAAGATCTCGCTTTTATACATAAGCTTTTTTAAAATTACTCAATTAGATGTATACTGAAAAGAAAATAAATACAGTCACATTTTAGTTTTAAATTATTGATAAATACCAGAAAAATCTCAAATCCATAGATGTCCAAAACTCCAATGACTTTTCTTTTTCCTCGTTTCTTGACCTGCAAACAAGCGGTGCTTTATTGTGAGTATGCTGTAATTACGGAAGTTAATGACGCCTTAGGTCAACATCAATATCAATACAACAGTCCTTATTTATCACTGCTACCATCATTGTCGTCTTCATCATCGGAAATAAATTATCATCATCATAACCATTATAAAAATTTGAACCAAGTCGACCTACCCTAATGCTGTCGTTGATCCTATGTACAATCCAGTTGAACATCTTGTTGTAGATTGCTTTACACAATGCATCTCGAGCGTAGACAGCCTGAATGGAATCAAATATCAATATTTGGAAATGTTGTCAATACTGTCATAAACTGCTACACCTGTCTCGGCAGAGATTTATGTTCACGATGAGCAAAACTTCGTCTAATGCTCAATTCAATGTGGAACAACAAACGAAACAACAAGAGGTATGAGTAAAATTTTTTAAGCAAACAGTAAAACGCCTAAAAAAGGATGATACAGTCATGCACTGATATGCCCTTCTTGTTTCCCAAAATGCACACAATGACATACATCCAGATCTCCCCCTCCTTACCTGAACGGCATTGAGTGCTGTTGCCACAACTTCAAATTTGGTTTCAACAGTTCTTTCTGTCAATGCTTTCTGCAACACTGCCGAGTCTGCTTCCAGCATCTTGCAAGAATTATCCAAAACTGTAAAGCAGATTACCTTAATTACTACACCAGCTTGCGTGCATGATCTGTAATTTTCAAGTTGTATAATACTGATAATTTAAAGCAAACATGTTAAGTATTAGTAAGTATTTATTAGCTATGTGCAGAAATGAAATTATTACTAATGAGAAATAGTGCACATGTGCACCTAGATTTTTCCATTATGTGGTGCCCGATACCTTAACAATAGCGCTGTACAATTCAACAATGCCAAAGAAAGAGCTATCTTCAATGGACGTGCAGTTATAGATAGAACGTTAACGATTTACAAAACCGAAGTATTTTCTAAAACGGTAGAGAGCATGCTCCTTAATGGGATCCTCCACTGTCCAACAATATTAATCTCAAATAAAACTTTTCTTTAACTTGTGCCTACATCAGCAGCTCAAATTTGATAATTCTCTGCATATAATTCACGCCAAGCGATTTGTTTTGATCACTTCCACAGTTTGAATTTCCCGCGGGCCGCCATCTTAAAATGTGACGTGTAATGGTTGCAGTGCCAGACCCCCACTCCTTTATCGCTTTTGCTTTTGTCAAGAGTAGAGATTGGCACTACAACCATTACACATCACATTTCAAGATGGCGGCCCGCAGGAAATTCGAACTATGGAAATGATCAAAACAAAAGGCTTGGTATGAACTATATAGAGAGAATTATCAAATTTGAGCTGCTGATGTAGACTTAAAGAAAAGTCTTATTTGAGATTAATATTTTTGGACAGTGGAGGATGCCTTTAATTAGACACACCAGAAACAAGAAAGCGACTGGGTAGACCTGTCCACCTAATGGCCCCACAGGATACTGTAACTTAATGTTACTGAATATTTTAGACCATACATCAATTTAAAACAGCTCCAAATGATTCTGTTTCTGCAGAGCACGGGATGAGTCGGAGTTATGTTTTAAGAGTAAGGCAAGGCTTTCACTACAGCTCCAATTCATGACAGGTTCAGACAATCAGGAAGGGGGCGTTAAGACTTTTGGTTTTCGCATATTTGACTATTTGTAGATCAGACTTTCGGTTTTCACATTGAAAGACTGTTTTTTCATTTTTTGTATCTATTACGGTTTTTGGGTTTTCTGATTCTCTTAGCAATTGGTTTTCAGTTTTTAGCATAAATTTTTGCTAAGGGTTTTTTGGATTTGTTATCTTATATGGTTTCAGTTTTTCCAACCGGTTTTCGGTTTGTTATCTGCGTGGCAATTATGACCAAATTAAATGCGAGTGCAAAGAATATGATAAAGGCAGTAACAAAGTTGCTGACATAATTACCAACTACAACACTTTACACGGCCAACAAGATTAAGAGCATCAACAATTTTTGTCCTTGGAGCAAGATCGCAATATGGAAGAGTAGTGGGGTTCAAAAATCAACTGCTGTTTCAAAAAATCTAGGGTTTTGATCACTCTGTACCCACCCAAACTACGGTATAAACGAGGTGAATGACTACAAAGAGGGCCAGACCACCACGAGAGGTCCATGCTCCATGCTTATTGATCAGTGTTGTGGGTTCTTTTAAGTAAATGAAGGACAACACGTTTGCTACAAAATAAGAACTTTCAGAAGACTTACTGACAAACTCTGTAACAAGAGTAATTAGCAAATTGCCTTCCGGGACCATTTAGATGGACACACCCAGAGTTCTTACAGTAAAGTAGCTAAGGTGGCTGATTTAAAACTCCAGCAATTTTGCAAGTGCAACAATTTTTTTTAAAAGAAAGCAATTAAACGGTGCTTTTCGTCCACAACTCGTACTACTACACACCCTTGCTAGAATCTTCCGAAACAACTGATGCCCTCCGTCTTCTCCTGCTGCGACTGCTTGCAGCTTTACTTTGTGTTCTTTCTGAATTTTTTTCCACCGGAACTAACGACATCAGTGTTGTTAAGACAAATCGAGCAATGGTTAGCAGTTACACTTAAGCGTTAATTGTTTGGCTACAAAGCGTGAGTTTACATGTCAACCAGTAGTTGCATTTACTTTAGAATGAACATGCAAAACCGAGAAGTCGTTTTCGAAAAAGATGTTTAGCACTGGCTCTCAAACAGTGTAAAAAGCACTCAAATTATTCAAAACAAACTATATTAGCCGTTATCGAAGCAAGTCTGCTTCAAAATATAAACAAAAGGCATGCAAGTAGGTTTATATTCTTTTAAGCAGCTTCACCATACTAGGCTGAAATTGCCTCATCCTCCATACGGTGCTTCCGAAATGCACAGAAACATACCCTTTTCATAAAAAAGAATGAATCCTAAAGCTGCCTAAATCTATCTGCTAATATTAAAACTACCAGCAAAACAGTCTTCGCTTAAACTACCTTGTTGTACGAATGCCTGTGTCTCACTTAAAGGGAACCCCAGCTGCTAAGAATATTTTGGGTAAGAAAATATCTTGAATATCCCTAAATTTTCCTTTTTGCTTTAAATAAGGATTCAAGCCTGTCTGTTCTAGACCCAGGGCATTTTCTTTGGCCTGGTTTGCCGTCTGAAATTGGCGGACAGTGTCATTTTGTTTGTACGCAAAGTAGGACGGAATGCGTGACATCACTCCTGCACTCAAAGTTGAACTTGGAGCTGAATTAACAATTTTCGAGTGCAAGAGTTACGTCACGCATCCCAGAGTACTTTGCACATAAACAAAATGGTGCCGCATGTGAATTTCAAATGCCAAAGTAGGCTAAAGAAACGCCCTAGTTGTGGAACAGACAAATCCCTATTTAAATCATCGAGGGAGATTCAGGGATAGTCAAGGTATTTTATAACCCAAAATATTCATAACAGCCGGGCTTTCTTGATTTAACGTATAACCTTCCTAAATGTTTCTATAAACCTTCTAGCAGCTCAAGCAATCTACTGCTACCCTGAGTACTGATCACTGATGGTTGGCTTTCAACTCAAACCTGGCAGGCCTGAAAGACTTAAAGACTTCAGTAAGATGTAAATACACTAATGAAAACAAATTTCATTACACAAATTATCTTCCAAACTGTATTCTTATCAAATTCACTCGGTAACACCCCACTCATCCTTTCAATTCACCCTTTTCACTTCAATTCTTTTCCGTTCTTGATTTGTATTGATATTCTACCTTTTCCCCTTATGTTACTTCATTATTTACTACCATCTCATCTTATTCTTTTTCTCATTTGTTCTATCTAACTTGACCTTTACTGATATTTTTGTTTATTAGTATTAAGAAAATCCAAAACTCTTCTTCCAATGTTAAACTCAATTTCATTTCACTCGGCATCATTTTATCAATTCCTTCAAATACTACTTAGTTCTTTACTGTGACCATTATTCACTACTTTGTTACACTTTACACTCTATAATATCTTTGCACACCTTTACAACACGCAGAGTTCCACTTGACACCTATACTAGACATTCACGTTTACACTGGAATTGTGATATTACTGTAATATAAAATTAACTTTTCACACAGTGCGAAGCACTAAACAGATCTGAAACACGGACCAGAACTGTAATATCGATGATAGATTCAGTCTGATTAAATATAAAATTATTTTTCAATGAGGTAAATGTTAGCTGTTTAGAAGAATTTTTCGTCTTACACTTCTATCCCACAACTTTTTCACTACCTTGACTTTTTAGTTAGCCATAAATGTTATGCAGGGAGAGAACCTAAATCTGAAAAGTCTGGCAATAAATCACTTTCCCAGTTGTTTCCATAATACATTTTAAAGGTTCTCGTTTTACCAAAGAACTGGAATGCTTTAAAATCCGTTGATACTTACCACTTTCTTTTGCTATGGAAACAGCTTCAATTCCTCCACTTGTGGTGTACTCGACAAATTCTATGTTGCCAAGGTTGAGGATAGCAGACAACAATTGATAGACTGCCAAAACCTCCTCACCTGAGAACCCAATCACTTCCATGGCTTTCTAATTGTAAACAAGGTATCAACAAATGTGGGTTAATTTACACAAAAAGAATAAGGGGCTTTTAAAAACGTGTTTACAATAACAGAGGAAATTTTCTTCTATAAGTCCAAAATTTCTTCTGTGTGCACCATGTACAATCTGTACAATAACGTGCAATCTGTACAATAATGAACAATCGGTACAATAATGAACTTATATATTTATTAAGTAATTACTGATTGATAGACACAGTCTTCATATTGCATGTACATGTACATTGATACAATTTTGTTATTACACACCACCTCCATAATCTCCTGTATTGCTTTTTTCTCTATAAACAGCACTCTTAGGTACACCCACGATACCTTACACCTTTTCAACCACACTGATCCAAAATCATAAATCAAAGTTACTTTTCCAAATCACAACTATTTTTCTCTTAAATGCTAACTCTTAGATCCCTGTATTGATACGTTCTCTGTCATACCATATATTTTGAGGTAAATTATCACATATTCTAAAGGTTTTATATGTATGTTACAGCCTGTCTTTCATCAGCATTGACCTAAACGGCTGAGTTTAGAAACTAACTGTCCACTTTATAAAGTATTGACAACTATGCCTCTGTCCAAGTTTACAGTTAACTGCTTCACAACCACACTGCACTCTAGTTGCTTGCATGTGACTAATAAGTTCAGTAGTTTTCTTGCCAGCTATGGCGTGGAATATTTCAAAATATCAAAACAAGTTCATAGTGTGGCTTGAAAAGCAAGTGAGAAAACTTAGTGTGAGTTTTAGCTCAATGTTTCACTCACCAGCTGGGAGAATAAATAGTAATTTTCAAGAAAATTCACTCGCCCAAGCCAAGCCAAGATCTACTTGCTATTGGTGCCTGGGTGAATGGAACCTCAATCCCTCTTTTCCAAAGCAAAATGGGACTCTACCATCCAAAATCACTGGGTTGTAAGTCATAGCCTCTTAGATGTATTGCAACCAGTATGCATTCTTGTCCAAACCATTTTTCAGACTTACACTGTAAATAGATTGCAATAATGCATTCTTTGCCCTTCCACTCTTTTACTGATGGTTAATACTATAATTATTTTATATATGATTCCTACCTCGACAACAGCAAAGTCTTGCTGATCACTGATTGTTTCAACTTGGACACAATCACTCTGGTTCAAATAGTGATATATGTCAAAGTTTCTCTCTAGCCTTAGCTGACCTAAAATTAAAATATGAGAAGCAAAATTAAGAAAATGCAATGGTCACATAGTTTATGTTACTCTTAAAACATTCAGTCTTGTGGATTTGCTCTTAAAATGTTCCAGTAATAACTGATCGGTTTTACATTTAGATGAAAATGTACAGTGCATATCCAATAAACAAATACATTTTTGCAAAATAAATCAACATGCAGTACAAATGCACTTTTCAAAAATTGACAAATGCTGAGTTTCTGCATGCTAAAGCAACGGTACCTAAAACATTAATGTTGACACAATTTGAGTGATACTTGAGGCTTTGGAAAGTACAATGTCTGATAAAACTGGAGCTGGAAATGGGGTTGAAAGAAAGACAGAAAAAATGTGGTTTTTTAGCTTTTTACATCACTGTGCACATTACTCAAATTACTTAACTCACCAAGGAGCTCATCAGTTGCTCCTGTGAGAAGCTGGTAAAATATGTGGAACCCCCTTTCACCATTGGCTTGGTGAACAACTCGAGACTAGAAAACAACATGTAAAGTCAATATAAAATAAAACATAAGTAAGTTAACACAAACGTTTATAGAAATCAACTCTGAAAACAAAGCTGAAGCCTGATACAGAAACACACTAACTTAAACACATAAAAGCTTACAGATCAACTGCACTGTCAGCATTGATATAAAGCAACAATACAGTACATGTCCTGTTCATCTTAAAAAATCATTGTACTAAATATGAAATGCAAAAAATAAGTGGATGATGGATGCACACTTCTGTGCAATAGAAACAATAGGTAATCCTTCCAAACCTTGTCATAGAAATTGTAGCATATGCTTTATTCATGTCTTATTTTTCTTCCTTTGAAAATTCTTCTGTCAGAGTCTGATTATTATTTAATTTTTGAAAACTCTAAGAGGCCCATTGTATTGGTAGCTTGTTTTAATTATAAATCAAATTGCAAGAAACAAGAAAAGTTCTGCTCTTAATGGAAAAATGATTATTTGTTCATTTTCTGCCATGTTTTGGCTACAAAATTATAGCCATACAAGTAACAGGGAAGTTCTGACCCAGTGTCAGATAAAATTATATATCCACTGCACTTTGGTACTGAATTTTTTCCTGCCCATGGTAATTTGATTGCTTGAATGAT
This sequence comes from Palythoa heliodiscus, assembly GCA_025403565.2. Taxonomy (NCBI): domain Eukaryota; kingdom Metazoa; phylum Cnidaria; class Anthozoa; order Zoantharia; family Sphenopidae; genus Palythoa; species Palythoa heliodiscus. The sequence goes on from JAOBYJ020004300.1 coordinate 10,981, forward strand.
TTTTGGATTGTCTTTAGAAAGTGTTGTTTTTTGCATTTTTTACATTTAAACTACTGTCATAATTTATACTGTAGAAAAAAGCTCAAATCAAACCCTACCTTTTCTAGCAAATCTGCAAGAAAAAATAAACAGAAATAAACAACATCGCATGCATAATGTTCACCAAAATATCAATATAACTACAATATGATTTACCTGCTTCTTATTCTACAAAATTATAAAGTATATATAATTGGTAATTCCTGTCAGGGTCAACCATGATGTGATGTAAGTGTTCATGACATTTGTGGGATGTGGCCACAAGCCAAATCCTACAAATGTTACGCTTACATTTTACTTTGTAAATACTTTTTTGGGAAATTGAGCCTGGTTGTTAGCTGTGCGCTGTTGACAAGGCCAAATAAGGCTGAAACAGCTGTCTGTGGCTGCTTACCCTCAGGCTGACTTTGTTTAAGGGTAAATACAAGGAGTAATGCCCCCTAATTATCGGGCCTTAGTGCCCAGCAATAGTGGCCACTAAACTTATCATGCAACAGATGCTAATCCTTCTTTAGAACTTTCTCTGGAGAAAGAGCTTTTGAATACAGAGGAGTTAACAAACAATTATAAATAACACTGTAGCTGCATACAAATTTATCACAGGAATTTTAAGAAGCAATTTGTTTAAACTTTGTTTCCTATGACCCTCTTGTATAACAACTATGTCACTCTGAAACAAAAGAAGAGGAAGAACATAATAAACATCTTCATTTCTAAATACAAATCCAATTAATATTGCAGTCATAGAAAACATTTTATAACTAAAGATGATTTCACCACAGAATTTCTACATATTGCACTTGATACAGCACAGAATTAAGTGATCACCTACAATTTGTAATGACTCCACCAACAGGATCTCCTTTGAAATCAAACTCAATGTCCATGTATTTCCCCTATGTACAAGTCAGAACAGTTGAACATTATGGTAAGCTTGGAATTAACAATTTTGTACAATAACATGTAATTAAAGAAAGTTATTCACAAAAATACATGAACTTATTGGGTAGTCTTGTTTCCTGGCCTTTAACTGTAATTTGACAACAAAATGGTACTTTTATATCTTGAACAACAGGACTCTTTCACGAAAACTTATTCACTTTTTTCAGCTTGAATATTCTTATGAAAGGTATGCTTTGATATCTCAAGCTTATTTTCCTCAGAAGAAAAAACTTCTGAGTCCCAAATGAAAGCCTTTCCTTCTAAGACAAAGAAGCTTGCAACATCAAAACAAAGCTTTCATAGGAATTTCTAAGCTGCAAATTAATACACCATTAATTGACTCATCATTATCATCACCACACTGGGCCAAATAATGAACTGCCCTCTCTAAATTGTTTCCTTTCGCAGATGG
>JAOBYJ020004410.1:0-12371 GCA_025403565.2 Palythoa heliodiscus
GGCTCAGTGGTTAGAGCGTCCGACTAGTGTATGGAAGGTCATGGGTTCGATTCCCATCTGGAGCTCAGATTTTTTCTCAGTTCCCTATCTCCGCATAATCCCATACTGTTTATTTATTTAATGATCGGTTCCTTACTAATATTTATTAGAGACTTTATTTACGTGACTGCGTGATGCGATTAATACCGCGTTCTTGATACACATTTGCCATTCTGTGACTGTGTGACACAGTCCGTGTGTCATAAGCCAATATATGACCTTGCTCGCCATACGAGTTCCCGTGGCTCAGTGGTTAGAGCGTCCGACTAGGGTATGGAAGGTCATGGGTTCGAGTTCCCTATCTCCGCATAATCTCATACTGTTTATCTATTTACTGATCGGTTCCTTACTAGTATGTGCATGTGTATTGCGTTATCATGAATGCTTGAGAGCGAGCATGGGGAGAGCACGGGGAGACCGTGCGAGGCCTGGGCTTTTCAAAACAAGTAAATAGAGCAATTGAGATATTAGTCTTGGAATTAATTAGCTTACGACTAAAGCAAGGTAAGGAATAAAATGGAACGATAAGGTTTACTACTGACCGCTTAAGTCTCTATTAGGGGAGCCGGAACTATCAAGTTGATGACCACAAATTTATCAACAAGAACAACTTGTAATGGTTAAGTGGTGAGGTATAGAGAAAATTTGCAGCATTTTAATGAGCTCGGGTATCAAAATATTAAATTAAGTAACTGCAGTAGATAACGATGGCAAAAATTCTAATATCTCACATAAAAATTGACCGAGGAATGATCATGAGGAGTCCTAGCATTTTATATGAATTCACTAGCCATTACTTCACTTCATTAATCAATCAATATTTTTAATGAAAACTAAGGACGTGTACACAACTTTGATGATTTTGGCTTTGATTTACATTTTGGTTACCATTGTGCATTCAAAAACGGCTGGGGAAAACAAATGAAACTAAAAGAAAATCTCCTTTTGTAATTTTCAACTACAAACTTCTCACTTACCTTTTGTGTTTGTGAACTTTCTTGAAGATTTCTTGCTTCTTCACTAGGTGACTTCTGTCAGAACAGTTTTAAATACACTTAGTACACATAAATCAATACCAAATCATCTGGAGACACATTTAAGTAATGTTACCAGCTAGCACTAATGACGAATCTTTCTGAAGTCATTGTTTACATTCTGCTTCATCAAAATGCAACTTTAGGTGAAGAAAGAACCAAAATTTAAAAAAAATAAATTAAAAATTGAGAAATGCAAAGAAAGTGAAGTTAGATTCTATACATGCTGTTCAAAGAAGATATCGGTGCTGAAAAAACCGCAAACCACTTGTGGCAAAACCGTTGATGAGTTGTTACATTCTTTCTAAAATTTCCATTTTATGAAAACGCATCGCAGGAACAACATTTAACTTATCGTTCTACTTCTACAAGACGTTCATTTTGGAAAGCTTTTTTAGTATTCAGAGCTCCTCAATTTGTATCTCAATTAGAAAGAAAGGCACGTAAGCTAATCCATAAAATAATATAAGCAAAGATCCACCTTCAAAAGCAAGCGTTCAACCTCTTTTCATTAATGGCTGTTTGAACACTGCATATCTAAAGTATTAGGAAAAAGGCGAGCTTTAACTCTATTCAAAAGTGTTTCTTTTTTCAAAATTAACATTTTATTGCGATGACAAATAATCCAAAAATCAGAATTTGTTAACTAATATATAATTTTTACAAGAAATCGATAGTGTGAATAAAATGATTTTAATGGTAAACTTATCTCTTTTTCTCCATGTACAACAATATGGTAGTAAATACCACTCTCAAAAAAAGGTTATGAAAAACGATTATCATCTGAAGCTTTCCCTCATCATTCCTTCAAACTTCTATTTTTCCAAAAACGCTGGAAAATCTTAGTCTAAAAACGAGTTTGATTTTATTTCTCAGAATACAATTTTGAGCTCTATACCTTTTTTCTTGGAACCATCTGCGGTCTCTCCCACTGCGTAGTTCCTGTCGGAACATGCCAGAAATATGTTCCATTCTCATTTCTAACTTCTCGCCATCCTTCAGGTAGTTCCAGATCTGATGGGTCAAATTTCATATCATCTGGGGTGGTGGGAGGGTCTGTAATGTCGACCTCTAGGTAAGGCTTGATTTGCACCTGGTCTGCTTCCGCTGCAGTTGAACTGTCCTTTTTTATCAGACTAGCAAAGACATCATCAGCTCCATCGATTCCTGGAGCTTTCATAATATCACCTTGCGATTTTGAGCGATGTTGCTTAGGGCCTTTCAAGCCTTCAATAGTTCCACCCACTTTATTGACTGGTGACAGATCATCACTACCACTAGAAGAACTATTAGATGTAGCCATATCATGCGAAAGATTGCGGCGATGCTTTTTAAAAATTCCAATTCCTCCCTTCTTTGAATTGTCTGACTGTGTTACTGCTTGAAAAATGTTTTCAGATGAGTAACTTTTCTTCAGAGTTTCATCACTAAAATCCGGTCGATACGGAAGTGGAGGGGGAGTACCTCCACTGTCTTCTGTTTCGCTTTCTCTTTGCTTTGCACTTTGGAGATTTTCCAATGAACTACATTTTCCAGAATTCGTTTTCGGTTTCTTTTGTACAACTGCATAAAGAGGTGCTTGCTCCTCATCTTTCTCCTTGTCAGACCCTGCAAATTCGTAAGTTTAAAAGGTAAATTTAGGTAAAGGTAAAATTATTTAACGGCGGTAAAAGTGGATGTCAAAGGTGCGCCCTTTACCCCATCCCTCCGTCAGTGCTCCGTTTTACAGGTATTCAAAGCACATGATACACGAATCAAAGGAAAGTTGAAATGGACATTGGAGGCTTTGGGAATCGAACTTTGGACCTCCAGCGCAGAAAACAGTGCAGTTATCTTCTGTGCTATGCTGCTGCAAAAAATGTCTAAACAAGATATATAGTGAGCTCATTGCGCACCCTTGCTGGTCATGGCATTGGGTCTAAGGGAACAATTCTACTTTACTAAGAGACAAAATAAAAAGTAGTAAGTAACTCTTAAAACAAAAGTGCTAAGAGCCTCACAGTGCTAACTTTAACCATAAAAATCTTGTGATTTAAAGTATATATGAAACGGATGTTTTTCTACCATGTGCACGAATACATAATATTTAAACATTCCAGCTAAACAATTTGCAGGTTTTAGGATCATTGTTTGCAATTCTGAAGATGCCCAACTTTACCATAAAGTTTTGCTAGTCAAATCCCTCGGCCAAACAAGAGTAAGCCACGTTACTAGTTTTGCTGGCAAAGCACTTAAACTATAGAAAATAACCACAAAATCCATATGCTCTAATTGGCTATAGGCTTGTTTTATGAAACTGAATATAAATTGCAGTCCAGGGCATCACACAACTGGAAAAAAAACGTTTTGGAGTAATTATTTTCTATAAGAAATAGAAAGTTTTGCTTGTGCTTCTAGACAATAATATAAAACGCTATTCTCCGTTTGCAAAACGAGAGGTGACTAAAGCACAAACTGCAACCGCAAAGCATGGATGAACTTTCGGCTGGACAGACCTGCCATGTTTAACAAAAAAAACATGCCAAGTGCAGTGCTCTGTATTCCAGGTTGTTTAAATAATCTGAGAATGTGTCAGATTTAATACATTACAGGATTTCAAAAGATGTTTATTTTCTGTTTGGCTGAAAAATACATGCATGCTTTGCCGTCACAACTCGTACCCAAATGGTGTTTTGCAAATGGCGAATATGCTGCAGGAGAACATTCAAACACTTTTCTTCCATTCCCCGATGAAAAGGGTGTCTGCAATTTATAGGAACAACAAAGTAATATCTTTTTTACTGCACTCACCATGTTGTGCAGTAATGTTATGGTTCTCTTCTGAAACAGAATTCTGTTTTGGAGTTGAGGCACTTGGCCCTGGGCCACAATATGGCTTTGGAATACGAGGTGGCAAAGTGGGTTTACATTCAGAATGAGATTCATGCATTTCTTTATGTAAACTGCTTTGACTTTGTTCGGAGGAGTCCACGGTATGACAAGCTTCAATCATGTCTTTCAGTTCACCTGTAACTGTTTCATATGTATCTGACACAATTCTTCCAGGTTTTTGTGGCAGTTCAGGTTTTTTAGTCCTTGGATATGGTTTTGTTTTTTTCTGAACAACGGCATATAAGTCATCACGGTTTGTTCCCTGGCTTTCATTAGTTTCTGCTGCAGGTTTGGTGCTATCATTGAAAGATACCGAGACTTCCTGGATTTCAGAGTAACTCATAGAATCAATACCCCCAACCACAGAATATTTATTTTCATCCTGTGTAGAAATAGCTGGTGAGGAATTACACACATCTGCAGCAGCACGTTTTGCTAGATTTGACCTATCATATCCTCCATCAACAACTTCAACTTCTTCATACCCCATCACAGGTCGCTGTCTCCTGCCTGCAACATCACCTGGAATTATAGTTTCTACTGTATCATAACAGTTTGATGACTCTTCTTCATTCTTTTTTCGAGGTTTGACAGGAGCAGTTATGCCCCCTTCCTCTGTAACTATCAAAGGGCGAAACTCATCACCAGCATAGGTGTACGACATACTCTGTCTTCCAGTACTAGTGCTATCCTCCTGAAAGCACTGCTTTCCAACTGATATGGGAATTTCCCCTTTGTGTCCACTAACTGATAACTGAGAAACTGATTCATTACCTATCCGTTTTTGCTCATCCTGTGCTGCAGGACTAAGTAAATCACCTGACAGATCACTGTCGTCCAATGACCCTGTTTCATAGCCAAAATCACCATCAGTAACCAGGTTATCACGACTACCATCTATGTCACTGTCACTGGCATCGTAACTATTTTGTTTTTTGACAGGTAAAGGAGGTTTGGGTCGACCAGAAGAATGCTTTGTCTTTTGCACATTGTTTACAGGCGTTGCCTTGGGAACAACAGGGCTGACCCTTGGTTTAGGAGTTGGTTTGGCAGCAGTCTTTGGTTTGCTGTCTTCTTCTTCTTTCACAGGTTCAGACCTTCCATTCTGAACAGGACAATTCTAAAGACAATGAAACAAAAGTATCTGTTTTAGTTTTATCTTAAAGAATCTTTAAAGAAAGTTCTCTGAAATGAAAATCTGTCTCTTTGTTACAAATAGGGCAAATGATAATTTTTTTGTGTTGAATATGTAGCATTCTAGAATGTGCATAAACAAACTAAAAATAATGCATTAGACCGGAGATTTTAAGACTAGCCTTAAAGTTCAATACTTAGACAACTCCATGCAAAATAATTCTTAAAGATCTCACTTGGTGTTACGTAAATATTAATTAAAGTAATTTTGAATTTAATAATATATAGATACAAACTTGTTTTACTACAAAAATATAATTTCGCTTCTTATCCTATATATAATATACTTCATAACAGACTCCCAGTAACATATCTATTTCCATATCTTCACCAGTAAAGATATGCTTGCCCACATTTTCCCTGTGAAGAAATCAATCAAATCACTTCCGACTTTTTGATAGCGGTTCTCAATGATTAAAAATTGCTACAAGGTTCATGAACTTCAGTGACGGCTTAAAACAAAGCATTCATTTTATTAAGTAACAGAGACATGCTCCCCTGGAAAACTTTTAAAAGTAAACTTGCTGAAAAGCCATTTCCTGTATTTTGATATTCTTTGGTCCTTTTACCCCCTCACTCAGACTCAAAAATACAAGCAACTGAGAAGGAGTCAGCAGTTGATGTAATATATACAATCTCTAGCAAACATATGAATTGTAAATAAGTCTGGGTTGACACAGAATGTGTTCAACACCGGGACCCATCAGCAGCAAATCTTAGCTTATACTTACATGTTCCAAAACACATTTAAAAATAATTTCACAACACAGAAGACAGAAGTACAGTAAAACAATGCCAATGTGGGTTTTATGCTTGCCTGTTGGGTCGGTGGGTTGCATGTCTGACTCACCAGATGCGGGTCTTTTGACACCTGTAGCGAATTGCTGATAATCTTGTCATTCAAACCGATGATTTGGAAAAACGAAATAGTCAAGAGAAATGTTTTAGATCCCAAAGAAACTTATTAAACCTTTGGAATCAGTGTCAACAGTTTGGTTATAAACTTTACCTTTGCTTGGTTTGGTTTGTTGGAATTTTTAAACTGCTCTAGATACTCAGTGTAACGGTTAACAAACACAGATAAACACAAGACATGTACAGTTCGTAGGATATCACTTGCAAATAAATAATAACAAAATCAAGCTGTATGAACCAGACCAATTCTTCATTTCTTTCTCATTTTATTGTAACCATACCTTAGAAATACACCTTTTAAAAATTAAATGATTTATCCTTTCTCATACTTTGAGCACATTTGTAATAACTGTATGAATCTATCCAACAGGAAGAACTGCATCAGCAAAGACAAAACGGATATTGTGAAGTTTTGTGGTTTACTCTAATGAGTCTGACTCGGGCCCGAAAAAAAGCAATGTATCTGATCAATCTAATTTCTTGAAAATATTAAAAATGTTTTAGTCTTTCTCAAAATTTTAAATTTTGAGCAAGTACTTAATAACTACAAACTACCCTGTGGGAAGCATCTATTGTTTTCAGTTTCATCAACATCACTTTTTACCCATGAGTACTGGACTGGACTGTACTAGCAGTTCTTACTATTTATTTTAAGGAAAGCAGTCATTCTCACTCATGAACCATCACCGCTTGTGCAAAATTGATCTGAGAAGATTAATAACTAAATCGCTCAGATAAATGGCTCACTAAAATGGCTCACCATTTGGTTAGGGTTGTGTTGCTTACTTTTGTATTAAGAGTAATGAGATAGGAGTGATAAACAGGGAAACTTTGCCATATACAATAGAGTCATTTAGGAATTTTTGACCATTCACTTAATGGGACAATTCACCTAAAATAGGTTCTAAAGGTGAGAATTGTTCCCTCATCAAGGACTTTCAAATGGCACGTCCTGTATGAACCAGTAGAAAAACTATTAAAATCATATACATTAAGCTGAACCTGTAGTATGTAACTATTTAATTTAGACCTGAGAAGTTTAAACTGACAAGAAAATTTTACCCCCAACAACTGACAGTTAAAATATTCTTGCTTCTTCTTGTTCAAGGAAAATTCAAAACTTATTCAATATCAAGAGCTTATTTAAATTTTAAACTCGGATTAACATTTTCACAAACCAACACTTGTCTTATAGGACTTTGATGCCTACGTGTAACTCAGTCCAACAGTTTAAATAACCAACTAAAACACAAAAAATATATTAATTATATGACTTGAATGTATAATATGTATCAAAAGCTAGAGGAGACTTCTTCTCTGCAATAGAGTTTTACAACAAGAAAACTATCTTGTATTAAAATCATATCTGGGGTAGATTTTTCTTCAGTGTTAAGCAAGATTTTACACTGAAGCCAATCTCAAAATCTTTGAAAGCTTCAAGATAAGCCCAAAATAACAGTTCAAAGAATGCAATACAAGTTTTAGATATGAAACATGTTACATAATGATATTTTGTACCTTCAGATGAAAATAAACATGACAGTGTTCACAAAACAAGGCCTCACAAACTGCACAACAGCACACTGGTTCTTTTAGTTGACATACTGTGCATAATATGTCCTTCATATCGTTTTACTTATCATCAGGAAGTGCCATACTTAAGTAGTGTTAGTCCATTTAAAGAAAACTTCGATAATTCAACATGAATTGAAATTGAAAAAAAAATTAACATATAGTGACTTTGTGATTTGCATATTGATTATATTTTCATAGAACCTTGAAGGTATATTGACGTTTCTAACAAATAGACAGATCTATTTAATAATTAATGATATCTGCCTGGTGACAAAAAAAGAGTTTGAAAAAGTTTTTAAGACTTTTTCCATGAGGCAAAACCTAATAACAACAAAAATTTTATTCTAGTCTATTGTGAACACAGACCAAATGCAAAAGTTCTCTAAAATTTTCATTAAACAATAACACACAAAGTACACACTTAACAGGGCACATGTTTTCAAAATGCAAATTTAAAGCTATTAAAAACAAATCTATCCTGACAAATAAGGCGAAGAATAAAGAGTTAAACACATTGTTAAAAGAGATTAACAATGCCTTTATTATATCGAATAGCACAATATACAGTATCTAAGGAGTTTGTGAGAGTTTGTATATTCCAAATAAACCTAAAGAACTATGTATCAAACATGATTAAAACTTAGCACAAGCAATACAACCTCACCCAGAAATAAAACTAAAACTTTGGCAAGTTTGACACTGAAGTAAAGATGCCTCACACTTAAATGTCCCAAAAGTTCACTTTTTCAAAACCATTTGAATTCTGACACCAGCACTTATCAAAATTGCAAATTACAATAAGCTTGCCTTGTTTAAGATTCAAGAGTGGAAGATCATTTCTCAATTAAGCCGACAAGACAGTAAGAGCAGCCTCGGCAACAAAGAAATACAAAGGTAAAGTACATTTCCTTCGCATGATTTATGCCTAGATATTTCAACAAGATAAAACCTACAAAATTAATTATTATATGCTGTATTCATTGCCAACTTTGAGTGTGAGTAAAGGCAAAACTCTATTTAGTTAGCACTAGTGATTGCAAAAAATGGCCTACATACCTGAACTAGAAGGTGTACAATATACATCTAGTCTCAGATTATTTTATTCAGAAGAACTGCAGACAACTTTCAGAAATCAGCTCACTGGTTCTAGTTTTCACTTAAAATAAGCAGTACAGCAAATTTGTTCAAAAGAATTTATTGCAGAATCAATTTATAATCTTGAACTCACCAATTACTAGCTAAGCCAAGTTTGAATCCCATCAATTCCTTTGATTAAAGAGCACACTCCCCCAGTTGATACACAAACGAATAAGAATGTAACAAAAACTCGCAATATCAAGTTGTGTAGAATGAATTTTTTAATTGTTTTATTTAATAGCAAAATCCTCTGAGTTTTTGAATGAACAAAATCCTCTAAAGTTTAAAAATCAAACTCTCATTTAGTTTAACATTTTATATTATACGTCAGTATATTGTAGACATAAATTATCTGTTAACTGTTAAGAATAAAGCCTCTAAAGTTTGTACCTTTAGTTATTACAGCTGTATTATTAAAGGAATTTTTAAAAAGATTTCTTTTTAATTTCTAAGGCTTGTTTCTTCAAGAAACTACATTGTACAGTGTCTAGAACACAAAATTAATGATGTTTTCTCTTTTTGCTTCAATGCCCACTTGTTGTTTCCAGTTTAAAAAAATTATTTGGGAAATACACAAGTCTTTTTGTAAAACACTATAATGATGTTCAAGATTTTTATTGATTTGCTTTCCTACAAAAAAATTCATCCCGAGCCCCCAATAGATTCAAAATGGCAAGCATCTAGGGTCTCTTTCAAAATAACCAATTGCTAGCTACAACCAGTTCAGTTTGGCTATTTATGATCCATCAGCAACTATTGTCTCGTCACAGCTGTTTTGAACTGTTGTTCTCAAAGGTGCAATGAGCTTTGCAGTGCTATTTTGACCATTCAAAACAAAGCTCTCTTCAATTCTGTCCAATTCATCATTTCATAGCCAATAAATTATCTGCATTCTGTTGCACAATAAATTATGTCAGAATGTTCCTTGGTTAAGAGTGATATAACTTTCTTCTAGTTAACCTTTCTCTTTCAACTGTTCAAAATGGTGGTTCATGTTTTTAAAACTTCATTGTTACCAAAATTAAAAACTGCTTTATTTGTAATCCTTGATGGATAATAATAAAATTGCTAATAAAACAACTTTTCACACACAGGACCTCTTCACGGATAGCCCTAGAAATTCAGTTTTACTGCAGCTTTTAAAATTACTCTTCACAGATTTGATAATTCCGACTAGTAATCACTCAGGTTTACTACTCCTTCCCATATTTTTACTAAGTAGACTTTAGCAGCTTTTATATTATTTTATGTTACATCACCAACCATTAGTTTTCAGAATACTTTTTTGCTCCATCTAATGCAATATGCTTTTCTTTTTCTGTGGAACCAGCGAGCCAGTGACACATCATCACTCAATCAACATATGTTTACAAGTACATAGAAAGTTGCTTTCAGGCAGAACAGAATAAAAATTTGTAATGAAATTATGTGATTTGGAATCATATGGGAGCACAAACATTTCAAAAACTTTTATTGGTAGATGACAATATTATTTTTAGACACTCACACTAGTTTGAAGACATGTTTACTAGCCTACCATAACTTTTACCAGTGTTTGGCCTGGTGGACTAAGTGCTATAATTTCAAAATCTGAAATTTTTTATCTTTGCTTTTTTTAAATCCCTTCTAAGCAAAACAAATGAAATATATAACATAAATTATTAATATACATGTATATATAACTGTTCCTGTCTTTATAATTAATGAAAGATACTAACAGTATTTTTCAGCCAAGAATGCATCTAAGCATATAATTTGTTACATATGACACTGATAAATACTTAATACAAAACCTTCTTGTTTAAGAAGCTCTTATCCTCAGAGAAAAAATATATCAATGTATTTTTAATTTTGAAAAATTGAAAGAATTCAAGTTCAAGGCAAGTCTAAAAACAGCGCCAGATGTTTCTACATTCTAGTGATCCAAAACGTATAAACAAGACTGAGTAAAATGTCAAGATGTCTCAATCATAAAGCTACCTAGCCTAGATTAGCTTACAGAGCTACTTCTATGTTGTGATTACCCAATTACTGTAAATTTTTGTTAATTTTTATAGATTCCAATTTATGTGCGTGGTTTTTAAGCAATATCTGCTGTTGCTTTTATGCATACTCTAGCAGAGTTTGATTGACTCTGATTGATTAATTGATTGACTGATTGATTGATTGATTGATTGAGTTTACAACCCTATCAATTTAAAAAGTATAATTTTTTCACAACTTAGATTCCACGCATCTTACCTTAAATGCTGGGGATTCAAGAAGGATTTTGAGTTGGAGTGGGAAAATGAAATGTACCCAGATCTAGAGGGCACTCCAAGGGCTTTCTAGGGGAAGACTTGATTTAAAGGCAGGCTTCCTCCCAAAATTTCAGATCTTGGTGTGTGAAAAAACTTTTTTTGTCTATGCAAAACATTGACAAAATAGTTGGCTTTTTGCAGCCTGGTTTAAGTTTCTGTTTTATGCCAAATTACGGCACAAGACATGTAACTGCTGTGGTGAATTAGTTCACTTATTTTGTGAAATCATGGGCAAAAAGTAGCTGCCGCAAAGTTTTTGAAAAGTAGCTGATGTTAACATCACACAGTGCCTTGTTTTGAAACTCCTGGTTTGACATTAATAATAAACAGAGAACATTTACAGATCTACATACCTTATCTGCAGCATCTTTTGATCTCCTAGTCTGAGCTGGTTTACCTCTTAATACTGGTTTTGGGGGCACTGGATGAATGGAAGGTTCTTGTTTCGCAGCTGCACCATTGCTTAGCTTCTTAGGATTTCCAGGATTGCTTCGTGACTCTGTCTTCGGTGTTCCCTAGTAAAGACAAACTGACAGTTTTTAACTTCTCAAAAAATTTCAACTGGCTTAAACGGCTATTATTAAAAATATTAACAGAACTTTGCAATGAATCAAAATGACTTGAAACTCTAAAACAACAAGAACAAGAAACTTTAATCTTTTTATAAACTTGAAAACTTTTTAAGTCAATTGTAAAATTACTTATTTAAGCTAAATAATTATTGTATGTATACAATTAAATAGTGAAAAGCTACTAAATTTATGTAAATAAAAATGAAATTCAAAGTTTAAAAAGTTTAATCCTTTAGCCTCGAGTTAACATTCTAAGGCTAGGTTTTAAAAATGTCATTGAACATTACTAATGTTATTATTATAAGTTTATAATTAATGTTGGTTTATTATTTATTGCTACTATTATTGTCATCATTTTAATTAATTTTGTGAAAGTAATGTTTTTCTGTACTTGCCAAAACTGTAAACAACTTACATTTAAGTCTAGTTTATCAATCATTTATCAATCAACTTTTTTTCATAAGTTCTTTACATGTATGCTGTTTATCAGGCACTTATGATACTCTACTAAGAAGCAGAGCATATGAAATGTCGTTCCCTATTAATTTTGTATATTAAATAGACTAGGTATTAAATACATGTTTGGTTGTCAGTTTGGAAGCATATAGATTCTGACAAGGACACTGAAGAGGCCTTTTAAAATTATTAGATTCATAATTGTCTGATATTTTAGATGTTTCGAACCTGCTCACTGTCGCAGTTGTACTGGTCTCTTGGTTTATCTATATCTCTTT
>JAOBYJ020004520.1:0-12370 GCA_025403565.2 Palythoa heliodiscus
TGTTGCCCATTATAATACTCTCTTCTGATCTAGCAGACAGAACTGGGGAATAGGGAAACAAACGTGTTGCCCATTATCATACTCTCTTCTGATCTAGCAGACAGAACTGGGGATATGGAAACAAACGTGTTGCCCATTATAATACTCTCTTCTGTAAAAGTCATACAGAATTTAATTTGTCCCTTCAGTATATTCTCATTTTGCCAATTTTCATGCACCTGCCCATGTATAGTAGATTCCAGCCTTATGTCGATCCTCCAATGAATGAACAACTAGGAAAATAAAAATAAATAAACTTAATTGACCGCGAACAACTAGGATAAACCATACAATATGTCAGTATATAAACATACTTTAAGGACGAACCATCACTGAACAGTAATAAATAAATAAATGGTTTATTACAATATAAAACGGCACAAGCTTTGAAACACTCTATATTTTGCATTGGAGTAGATTTGATAATAAAAGGTTACATTTATTTACCTCTCTGTTGAGATACAACATTCTAAAACTTACTTATATAATATGTAATTCAAGGGAAAAAACTACGCTAAGTTAAAGTGGTCTGTGTTACACGGAGAGCTTGTTATTGTTGATTGTCGCCCAAAAGCCGGTCATGCGCGCGAGTTCTGATCTGGTGAATGAGGGAGGCCAGCTTTAAACCGTCCCCACTTCGAACCTTTTTAAATACTTTACTGCAATATAGACCTTATTCGTTGGTATCAGTATTTTTCCAATACATTCCTCTTGGGAAATAAACTTCTTTGTCTCAGATGCGGAAATGAAAATGACATAAAAGAATATTCGACTTAAACAAAGCATGCTCTTTCCCAAAGAGTATTAAGATTTCAAACATTCCGACAAGGTTGATTGCTAGTGTCTTTTTTAGCTTGTGAATTGCTCTGTTTAAGAAGAGTCAAGATTTACCAACCTGTTTCCTCATTCAAGGGACTCAAGGACGTCAGGTAGTGAAGGGAGAGAAAATCTACCATTTTTTCTTTCTTCCACTCTTTCATTTTGAACTAATCAGCTGAGACTACAATTGCGATAAAATAAAAGACATTATTCATTCTAAGTTCTAGTTTTTATACGAAGTTTTCAATCAAGCTAAAATAAGTAAACATAATTTTATAAGCTATTTGTTTTTTTAATAAACAAACCACTTTCAACAGGATTCTTCATTCATGAATTAGAACAGTATTTGAGACATTGGAATGTGATTGACTAAGAAGAAGAAATTGAACATCAGACACTGAACCAGAAATAACCACTCACCTATTCAACAGCATCAAATCAGAGCGAAATCGATGTTAAAGCAATCAGTAGGAATTTCAGAAGATAACTTGTAAAAGCACTGGTGCCATACATTTAACACAGCTCAAGTCATTCTTGGGGCCATGGATGTTGTTGTTGCTGGATGTGTCGCTGGATGGCCGATGGATGTTAGATTATTTGAATTTCGAACCCTTCGATACCGATCTCTGATTGGTGGAAAATTCAAGTGACAACAATATCTATAGTCAGCGGAATCTTTAAAAATCATACACGTCTCTATTCCCCCAAAGTTCCTTGCTCGCCTAGAAGACTGAATCATAACTCGAGAAAATGGCTTCGACATTAAGTAGATGGGAAGGTATTTCTGTTTTTCTTACCAGTGGGGTATTTTTCAGCTTATTTTTGTGTTTGTAATTACTCCGAAACTTTATATGTAACACAATTTATTCAGAATCATTTTGTGTTTTTTTCAAAAATTTATTTTAAAAAAATAGAATTACGAAAGCAAGCGAGACAGCTGGAAAATGAGATTGACTTGAAATTGGTGTCATTTAGCAAACTTGGAACGAATTGTAGTCACCGTGATGTCGAGAGAGAAAGGTGAGCATTTTTTGAAGTTGAGTCTTTCTTAAGAAGTTTTTTTGAAAATGAAATTTTGTTGTGTTATTTCAGTTTGGACACGAGCCCTCTTATTAACAGTTCACCGAGCGACCGTATGTTCGACACAATGTCCCTGGAGATCGACCAGTTGTTGTCTCGGGTAAGTTTATTGCTTTTCGATTAGAAGCTTTTTGGCTGCAATTATTGAGTGACAGCACAGCTGTATGTAAAGTATATAAATAAAAACAGCATGAATTTATTTATTCATTCCTCGTTTCTCCGCTGTCTTAAGATTTCAGACTGTTTTTTATTCAAGACTTTTTTGTGACTTCAGCATTTTAAATGATATTTTTTATTACTATCACATTAAAGCAGAGAAAAGGCATTTATAGTAGGTGTCACTACATTTTTTTCAGCTGCTACAGTTACCGTTTTGATACCACTGTCCGTCAGTAGCACCAATATGACTAATTTTTCCTACACAAGTATTGCCTGTCAGTAATTACTTGCGTTAATCCAAATCTAAATATTAAATGTTTAATAAATACCATCTTGTTCTGTGATTCTTTGTGTACATTTCTTCATTTTAAAAAATCTGGATATTGCCAGAAACTTTGAGAAGTTGTTCTACAGATTGTTGTGAAAGCTGGACATGGATTAATCAAGAATCTTCCATCTCTGACTAGTGATGAAATATATTACTGTTGGGTACTGTAGCCAAAGCTTACCACTGTTTTCAATGCTTTGTGGCGTTTTGATTTTTTGGTTTGAGATTGAATTCTGGTTGAGCCCAGAACCAATAAAGATTGCATTTTGGCTTGTAAATTATGAAAGCTGCTAGCCTTTGGACCAGTAAAAATAATTATGTTCCATCGGCATCTTGCATTCACGTTGTACATTACAAGAAAGAAATAGTATACTATCCATGTGGCTTGCACACCATTCACACCATTCCTGACTGTAAAATGGAATTGGAACTGTGTTCCTTTGCTTAACTTTTGTTACTTTCATTGGTTTTTCAAGCCACAATAATATATTAGTATATAATAATTAAAGTGTAGTGTCTCAATACTATTCATGTTCTGTGCTATTAAAATTTCTTTAGTATATCTGTTGAAGAACAGAAAACACATAGATCTTTTGGACAAGTAAAACTCTGTGTCTACTGGCCCAGAGGCTGGTAGTAAAAAATGTTTAGGTGAAGCACTGGATTTGGTGTCGGACTGTCAGGGGCATTCCTTGCCTGCTTCTTTACCTTTAAGTGAGGATGCACAAGTTAAAAAAGTTTGATATTGCATAATACACTGGTAAATGATACAAGCTTAATGACCGGCAATTTCGGACAGACTTGTCTTCACTTGTAACTCTTGACAAAACCTGTTGGAATTTTCATAGTGCAGTGAGCCTTGGAGCTATAAAGATTTCTGTGACAGTTCAAGTAAAAAACCTTGTAATCCAGTGCTTACCTGGCTTACAGGCAGTTACACCCCTCCCTGACTGTTGTCAATTAAAACCTTGTTGTTTAAAGTTTAGCATGTCCCACTGAACAGTGGCGTGGTTGGCACAGTGGTAAGATCTCTGCCTTCCAACTACAAGGTCCCAGGTTCAAATCCCAGCTCTGCTGAGTGTTGAACATTTGTGTGACTTTCTTTTCCACCAAAGTTGACTCAACTTTCCATCCTTGCAGGGTTGGTAAAATGAGTACCAACTTCTGCTGGGGGCTAACCTGTGATGGATTAGTGGGGAGTCAATGACTCTCATCTGCTTAACACTACAGAAACTGGAGATAAGCGCCAGCTCCAATGGCTCGTAAAAGGATTTAGCTTTTAGATGTCTCACTGAGCCAGTGTCAATCAATCTATGTGCAGACTTAGCAGTTGTGTTAGCGCTGTCTTGCTCTAGTCAGAAAGTGCAGTCAATTTGAAAAATGACATGACTGACTGCAGTTTAAAGCCAGCTCTCAATAAAAAAAAATCAGAAAATCAGAGTCACATAGCAATGAAAATGGCATAACAAATGTGGTAAGGTAACAGACTCAAAATCATTTTGTTTTTAGTTGACAGAGGTCAATGATGCCATGGCTGAGTATTCATCAAATTTGAGCTTTGGTCAGAGTAGTTCAGCCCAGCTTCACACACTACAAAGACATCGAGACATCCTTCAAGACTATTCTCATGAGTTCACTAAAACCAAGGTTTGTCAGTAGCAATGTTATGATGATAGGGTGCTGAAGATGCTATAATCTTTATTGAAATCACACAATTTATAGTATAGTTGTAAAACAGTTAAATAAATGTCAAAGATGATTTTTTGAAGTTTTTTCTGTAGAGATGAATTGTGAGCTGCAATAAACAAATCTTCTAAAACCTTGTATTTTTCCTGTGTAGGCCAATATTAAAGCTCACAGGGAGCGAGAAGATTTACTGGGATCTGTTCACCGAGACATCAAGTATGTGTATATTATGTTTTAAAATGATATTTTTAATCCATTTTAAAGTTTTATGACAGTTTAATTACTTATGTCATGCTTGCATCTGCAAGAAATTGGTCTTGTACCGTATGGCAAGTTATGGGACTGATTATCACCCAATAAGTGTACGTACTGTAACTTGGTTTTTGGCCCTAGCCTGTGTTGCTATGAGATTGTGATAAGAATTTGTGAATTTAGATGTTGCCTTGCAATTAAGCATTTCAGGTGTGTTGTGTGTATTTGAAAATATTACAGATGAGTCTCATAAATATCTTTGCTTTTACAGTGCATACAAGAGTTCCTCTGGTCTTAACCGAAGAACTGATTTATATCTCAAAGAAAATGAACATATCAGAAAGTAAGCTCACTGAAAGGGATATTTTGGGAAATATTTTTACACTAAAATTCAATGCTAAAATGTCTTAAAATCCTTTAAGAAAGTTCTATAAAGTTTTAAAAGACGATGACATTTTGGCACAAACACAATGCCATTCTCAAATCAAATGCTAAAATAACTGAATTGGAACTATATAAGCATATAGCAATCGATAACACTTTTATCTTATATAGTTTCAATTCAGTTATTTTAGCATTTGATTCGAGGATGATGTTGTGTTGGCACCAAAACGTTGTTTTTTAAAGCTTTTTAGAACTTACTGAATGGATTTTAAGACATTTTTAGCAATGATCTTTAGTGTAAAAATAAGCTCACTAAGACAATTATTTTTCCAAATGCATGAATACAAATTTGCAAACATCAAACTGAGGTGTAGGTTTAATTATAAGGCAACTACAAACAGAGTACACCCTGCAACTGCTTGGGCATGAACCACCACCTACTAAGATTATAGTTTTAGAATTAAGTAATATCTGAGATGTAAGTTTTCTGCTTTTAACAAGTGTAAAGTTTAATTTCTTTTTGCAAAAACTCACTGCATTTAAAGGATAACAAAATCTTCAAGTATGTTTTGAAGGGCACAGTGTTCTGATCTTCAGAAGGCTGTAGACCTTATGTCCCTCTGTTTTACTTTGGCCACATTGGAGGTTAGTGAAAGTTTTAAACATTGTTGAAACAGTTAAAAGGAAAACCATTTGTTATTTTAATGTGTATAAAGGAGCAGGGTTGTCCCAAACTAGAAAAATAACAAGATTTGAACCTTATTTTGCTATATACAGTATCTCTACAGGTCAAAATTTTAATGCGTAGAATTTACCTGGGAATTATATTCTACATGTAGCTCATAATTAGAGCAAAACCAAATGTTTCTCAAATACCCAGGCAACCCCCAAACACTTAAATCCTTTAAGTTGATTCTTAGTACTACCTTCACCAAAGGTTTACTGTTTAAATTACAGTATTGATTAATCTAATATCAGCTCAGTTTGTCTGCCCTGTTGAAAATGCAAATAGCTTTTTGAAAAAAAAATGTTAGTGGTACTTTGGAGTGATGAATGTCAGGTTTATTCTCGCACAAATCTTCCAGCTTGATACTACATGTGAGGTAAACTAAATTACAGCATAAATTTATGCATATACTATACTCTAGGTATTTTGTTAACCTAACTTTTTTATTACAGACTTCCTATACATTTCAGCAAAGAATATTCTTTTAATCAAACTTTGTTGTTTTCTTAGTTCAGAAAGGCTTACAGATGAAGTAATAGGGTAAGTATTGGGGTATGGTCAGAGAGTTGCACAAGCCACATCAGTGGCAGCCGAGCTGATAAGGTTGACTGAGCCACACCATTGTACAACCCAGAAGTCTAAGTACTGTCTTGTTGATGCTAATTTATTCTCATTTTGAACACACTCGTTAACAGACCTAGCTATTAATAATTGTTTTTTGTTTTGGTTAAGGGTAATGGAATATACAGACTTTTTGCTAAATTATCAATGTTTAATTATTTATTAATTATGTAACCTGCATAGAGTAAAAGTGGAAAATAAATAAAGTGTTAAACTGTTAAATAACTTTTATGTCTAGTGGAAGACATGTCTCATTCAGTTTCTTTTACAGTTACACAGAGTATAATGAACAGAAAAGTGTTATGTTCTCTGCAGAAATAATAAGTATACTGTAGGTCACAAAAAAAGTAAAGATAATCTGAATAAGTAGGTAGTAATAGCAGTAGAAGGCAACCTTCAGTCTTGAGAGACCATAGAGTTGTGGTCTGGTATCTAAACTGAATAAAAGATCAAAGATAATTTTATCACAATTTTCATCAGAGCGTTTTCATTCCATTGTAAGAGATACAAAACATAATGGACTAAGGTCAATTTTAGTTTCTCAGACAAAAAGAGAGCTGTGCAAGATGTGGGACTGGGTTTCTGCTCCATCAAGTGGAAATGCAAAAGTTGACAGCACCCAGCCCCCAAAAAAGTTCTTTGTTTTGTTTTGTGGATTGAAACAGCCACCTGTAAAGAGTGTATTGGTCAGTGCTAAGGTTTTATACTCACCTCATATTTTATTTTGTATTGTCGTTCACATGCAGAGTCGCCTTGGCAACAAAGGAAAATCTTCAGAGTCAGAGAGGCATGTTGTATGGCGTGACCAATAGATTAACCTCCGTTACTAGTATCTTTTTGGGTGTTGTATTACATGACAAGTAGGTAGATTAACCTCCGTTACCAGTATCTTTTTGGATATTGTATTGCGTGACAAATAGGTAGATTAACCTCCATTACTAGTATCTTTTTGGGTGTTGTATTGCATGACAAGTAGGTAGATTAACCTCCATTACCAGTATCTTTTTGGGTATTGTATTGCGTGACAAGTAGGTAGATTAACCTCCATTACTAGTATCTTTTTGGGTGTTGTATTGCATGACAAGTAGGTAGATTAACCTCCATTACCAGTATCTTTTTGGGTGTTGTATTGCGTGACAAGTAGGTAGATTAACCTCCATTAATAGTATCTTTTTGGGTATTGTATTGCCTGACAAGTAGGTAGATTAACCTCCATTACTAGTATCATTTTGGGTGTTGTATTGCGTGACAAGAAAGTAGATTAACTACCATTACTACTATTTTCAACAATTGTTGATGCATGCGGTTGATTAACCTGATACTGGTATATTTGTATGAGCTGATAGATATCGTATGGCGTGACCAGTAGGTAAACATTCTTTATTAGCGTACAAGGGAGGTGATTTTGTTGTTGTGTTTAAGGCCAACCTAGAAGAACTGTCCTTGCCCCTGTTGCTCAAAAGACAGATAAGTTTTTCCTGTGTTTAATTCGTCTGATTATAAGTAAATTTTGTTTATGAAAAGCCAGTAAATATTGCTGTACCACTGAGCTTCTGAAAGTCTGGTAATTTCACCATAGTGATTTTTATCTAATCCAAACTAAAGTTGCCTAATAATGATACTTATTATAAAAATTACAATTTTCTCAAATCTGATTGGCCCATTTTGAACACCATTTTTCCCTAATTGCCTTGGAAAACTATCCGGTTGCGCTTCGTGCTCATCCAATTTTGTTAATCACGCGTAATGATAACAGACCGAATTGGACTCCACTCACTCCTATTACCATAACTTATTATATATTATATGCATATTGTCAGGCCAGTAACTAAATTCGTGCACTCTGACTGGCTGAGCTGCAGTGTATAAAAGGAACCTGAAATACAGACTGTGCATTCCGTTTTTCTGCTATTTTGATATTTTTATATTTTGAAATCAAGGGTGCAAAATGCCATATACAATCCTTAGGTTTATTGGAAGGATCTGTTATCATGAAGTGAGGTTGCTAGTATTTACGGCGCTGTCATTTTACCGTGTTCGACATAATGTTGTTTTAAGATCTCAAAATTACAACTGCACTAGCTCTAATAGCCTTTAGTATGCGCTGTAATATAGTTTTTAAAAATTGTGTTATTACGTTTAATGATATCTGAATCAGTGTAAATTATTCCTTAATCGTACTTTAAACAGCTCGATTCCCGGTTCTGAACAGCTTAATGCAACGTATAAGCATTCGTAAACGTCGAGACACAATAATTCTCGCCAGTGTTATTGCCGTGTGTATCATCCTTCTTCTTCTGTATGCTCTGAGGTGAACACACTGCCAGTCAGGAGTTCCGCCCCATGAGACAGTCTAGACCGCGGCTGCACTGCACAGGGCACTTCTTCAATCATGATTCTGGATATCACAAACCACCCTGCGACGGCAGCAAATCAAAGTATTGATGGAACACAAAAGTAGATCCAGTCAGTTCCTTTCCACCTCACAAGGAGTAAAACGGTGCAAATATGTGATTTTTGTGGAACTGTGAGGTGTGTCAGCGGCTAAAAGCTGACAGTGAAACCAAAGCTAAATGTTGGGTATAGATCAGAACGTAATAAAGGAAATTATTTAGTGTTACTCTTTCATTGGTAAGTGTCACTGAATATGAGCCGGTACCAAATTTTGGTCAGATCTTAATCAAGTTAGCAACGAGGAGAGGGACTCTATAAAGCTATAACTAGGCTTATTATAATAATTACAATTTCCTCAAATCTGATTGGCCCATTCCGAACTCTATTTTTCCCTAATTGCCTTGGAAAACTATTCGATAACTTGTTATCGGCTTTTTTTTATCGGGACAGTTGAATGAACTAATCACAATCCGGGCTCTACGATTTCTGACCAATCAGCAACAAGTAGTGATAACAGACAGAAATGGACTCCACTTATTGCCATTACCATTACAAATGTTTTGAAAATTAGTAAAATGTGTTTTTATCTGCCAAGATTTCGTCTCAGTTTAGTTTTCAGAAATTGTAGTTATTATAATAAATTGGTAATAGGACTTCGTGTTCGTCCAATTCCATCTGTTATCATTACTTGTGATGAAACAAATTGGATTCGCGCTTCGCACTCATCCAATTTTGTTAATCACGCGCAATGATAACAGATCGAATTGGACGAACACTAAGTCCTATTACCATTACTTATTCTGATGATTATGTCGTTACAAAAAAAATGAAATAAATCAAATTAATTCTTTTCTATAAAAAGCACTCGAAAGTCAAGTCAGGCAAGTGAATTACGAATTTTAATTTTAATTTGCACACAATCAAAAAGTAGTACAGGATAATTTCATTTTGAGTTGAGTATCGTTTAGTCGCCAAAGATTTCCGCACGTGAGACCGATCTCCATGCCCTAGAAATGCAATTACACAGTGAGTTCTAATTACATTAAAAAGTTGCAGTTAAGCTTTAACAACTAATTGTGGACACTGTAACACAAGGAAATAAAATACATAATTATATTTATTTTATAAAGCCCAGTGTCTTATAGAGTTTTTTGCCACTGAGAAACATCGTATCCAAACACACGTAAAAATACCATAATATAGAGTTTTCTGCCACTGAGAAACGTATCCAAACACACGTAAAAATACCATAATTTTACGTGTGCTAATATCACTTTTCTGCGAATCAGCGATCTTCTTGCATTACTATGACAACAACCGCGGTTGCATGCACTTGACAGTCGTTCAGCATCACTTGTATGTCTGTTCGGGCTCTTGAGAATTTGTTATAAAACATATAGGCAAGTTTAAATAAAACTTTAAAATGGCAGAGAGGTTTGTATCGTGCAACGACAGGAATTTAGATGAGTTTATTTAAGTTAAAGAAAACGTAAATGCCACAAGAAGACGGAAATCGGTCTGGGGCTTGTAAGCCATTCATCTCTGAACGAGAAGTGAAAGTCGCTCGCTTGAAGAAATATTTCCTAAAATGGCTGAAATCCTTGTAAGACACTGTTGTTTATATAATAAACAATAATACATAGTCACTTGGAGATAGGAATTTATTTTCTCGTGTTCAAATTTAACATCTCACTCGTTTCGCTGCGCTCACTCGTGAGATGTTAAATTTGGAACACTTGAAAATAAATTCCTTATCTCCGTGCGCCTATGTATTATTCTTTATTTAAAATATATGAAGCTACATTAGTCCTGTTATACTGGATGAGGTAAAGTGATTTGGTTAGAGCTGCTGTGTGCTGTCTTGATGCGGTTGACACCTGGTTTGTATATCGCTTTTCAAAGGAATAAAATTGTTACTAATATAACGTGCCGTGCAGTCTGGAACTAGTTCTCGCTTGATACAGCATAAAATTTAGGCAACTTATATGGAGTGATAACTTATTTTATTTACAGCTGTAGTTCCAAGTTGCGAAACAGATACCTAAGTTAAGACAAATTTACTTCATAAGTCTACATAATATGATCACAAGGGGATCTAATATAATAGACTTTTCAGAACCACAGTGCAACGTTGCTGATGAGGAAACTAAAAATTATTTTAAAAAAAAATCATGAGAGACAAAGGATTGTGTAGTTATCATAACGTACGCCTTTTTCTAATACTCGTGTAACTGTTATAACAAATCTAAAAGAAAATATCGGGGTTAATTTGACTGGCATTATTCTCTTGAGCGATTCAAGTTTTTCTAAGCAGTGAGAACTGGGAGAACTTTGAAAAATAAAGTATTTTTTTCTTTTATTGTCCGTCGTGGGTGCCCTTTAACACGGTATAGACCGGTAACTGCCAGCAGGCATGCATTTGAGAGAACATTTTTTTGTTAAGCGACCATTATTGTTTTTGTGTTGGTATGATTTATCGCATAACGTGATTGTAATTGTTGTTATCACTAGGCCGGGTCAAATAATGAGCTGCCCTCCCTTAACTCTAAACCGTTCCGTTTGGCGGGCGGTAAATGCATTTGTCACCCGCACGTTTATCATTTGGTACGCAAAAAGGAGCGATCAGTAAAATGTTCAAAATCAGTTTCGCATTCCTAGTTGCCGCTGATTTAAATGACTGCAGATACCTTTTGCTCAGAGTTAGCCTCAATATGAAGTTAAATATTCCTAAATGCCAATGTAGTTTTACACTTTTTACAGCTGCGTGTATTGTTGAAGGTGCGACCTCTCGCTCTCTCGCACTAATATTTTTGAATATTTAAATGAACAAAACGAGGCTAACACTGTGCAAAAGGAATCTGCAGTCATTTAAATCAGCGGCAACTATAGGAATGCGAAACTGGTCCATTTGGCCTTGTGTAGTGATGATAATGACATCCGACTTAGGGCGCAAATGATGCTACTCAGGCCAAAAATAAACTACCGTAAACTACCTAAAAAAGCCCCCACCTCCCCCTACAGAGGGCCCGAAATTTAAGAAGCCCTCTGGGGGGATTATCAGAGCGTTTACGGTCAATGCCCTCCAGAAGCCGTGTTTTAGGTTACTATCAATAGGCGTCATATTCTGTCCCGTGCAGAGTTTTTCACAGCTGATTTACAAGTTTTCAAAAGAATTCTTTCTGGTTGAAAGCGCATGGCGGGCAGTTTGCCCTCCAGTCAAACGCAGATAATGAGATTCAACAGCTGTTTGATAGCTAAGTATTATCCTATTATCGACGTTAAGAGACCTATTTTGTCACTGAAAAATTTATTATTTTACTTGTCAAAATAACAGCTTTGTTGTCTCTACCTCTAGAAATGAGCAAAAAGAGTTTTTTTAGAGCAACCTCTATCGAAAGTTTGATATTTTAAAAACAGAACATTACATGGTCGCTTGAATACGAATCTTGTCTCCTCGTTTTGCTCGCTGCGCTCACTTGCGGTAAATCTTTTCACCACTCGAGGACAAAATCGGTGTTTACGTGCGCCCGTGTAATATCCTTATACGGTGAACTGATCGATGACGAAATACTTGAGTGTAACAATGTAAGTTATATTTAATTAATACGCCGTAATACCATTATGAATGTATTTTCTTTTAAATTTGAAAATACAAAGAGAGATGTTTTTGTAAAGCTTATTTCGACTAATATACAGGAAATCTAAACAAAAGCTGTTTACGAGGTTACAACCACTCAGTGAAGTAACATAAGTTGCGTAACAGGACAGACAGACCACCTGTCGAGACATCCGACCAATCATGCGGCGCTCTCAACTGAAGGGCGGGAAGAATTCGCGCCAAAAATGTAGGCACAGATCAACCTTTCTCCCTGCCTCTCCAC